>MSJI02000846.1:0-57608 GCA_001931905.2 Cladosporium sp. IMV 00045 | reverse complement strand
AAAGTCAGCAATTGGGCTGGGAGGTTGATGACTGGCTGGCTGGGCTGGAAGTGAGTGACTTGACTCGGGCTGGGCGTTTGGCACGGACGAGGGAGACCAAGCGAGCAGCGAGCCGGCGTAGCGTGGTGCGACTCAGCAAACTCCCACCACCGACCGACTACAGCGGCAACTCTGTTACTGCCACCACCACCACCCTCAACACCGCTGCAGGACTACCACTCTTCTCTTCCACCGACTTGCGCTCCTCCTCCACTCTCCCCCTTCCACTACACCATCCACCATCGCCCTCCGACTGCACCCCATCAACGACGACATCTCCGCCTTCTGCTGACCCCGTGCTCTTCCCGCCCGCTCACCCGTCGTCTCATCTCGCCTTTGCTCTACGGCAGAGCGCGCACCTCAGGGATACAGCCCTTTGTGGACTGACCCGTCGCATACTCGACACAAAGCCATTCTTGCACGGCAACTGCACCCTGCCTCCCGCACCATCGACAAACACCCTCCCGCCCATCCTCGTCGCCTTTTCTGCAAACAACCCACCGCTTCTCCCGACGCTCTGACCGTGCTGCGCTGTCACCCTCCCGTCGACACACCATCAACTCTGCCCTTCCGACTCATCGACAAACTCCCCAAGGAGAGCGCCGAGCGCTCCGGAGCCCAGCGCAACCATGCGCGAGGTCAACTTCAGCATCCCTAACGCAAACAAAGCCTCGGTCAGCATCACCACCGCCCTCTATGACCGTCGCGCTCTCGACTGCACATCCACCCTCCCTCTGATCAACTCCCTCAACAACCTCGCATACCTCACCACCTCCTCCGGCCGCATTCGCGATATCCTCACCGTCGATGGCGGCATCGAGCGTCTGGTATGCATCCTCAAGGAGGGCAGGAGCAAGGACATGATGGAGATGTGGAAGTGGAATCTCGCCTTCCAGTGCATCGTCAACATTGGCGTAAGGGGTTCAGAGGCTGTCCGCACCCGCGTGGTTGAAGCAGATATGGTTCCTGTCATCGCCACCATTCTCGACAACTACTTCCAGGTCATCGAAAAATGCAGAGAAAAGGCTGAGATCGAGAGTCGGCGAAAGTGTCCGCTTGGCTCTTTGGGTGGCTCGCGCGGCTTCCATCGCGCCAGCTCTTCTCGCGACGACCAACACACCCAACGCTCCGACAGGAGTAGACGGCATGTTCCACCCCCTATCTCCATCCCTGAACCTCGTGAGCAGCTTGAAGAGACACAGTCCGCGGCCACCACACCTACCGTCACTGCTGCAAATCTTTCGCTGAGCTCCCCACCGGATCGGACCAGCTTCCAGAGACACCAACACCAGAGATCGCTGAGCAGTCAAATGCAATTCTCATCTCCTGGCGTTGGTGGCAGCAGACAAGCATCAGAGCAACCTGTGACCTCCGCTCCTTCACGAGATAACGCCGGCACATTCGGCTTGAGGCCGGTCAGGGACGCCGACAGGCTGCCTTCGATGCTCTCAAATGTGCACTCTGAAATCCCCTCTGGACCCCAATCACCCCCAACACCCATTAGACATGCCCCGCCGCCAGAGAGCCAAAGTCCAACCGCCATGAGTCGAGCAGCCAGGAGAGCCTCCATGAGGCATCAGCTTTCCACTTCAATGTCCAACAACCTCGCGCATGAGGCAAGGGCAAGAGCAGAGGACCTCGACGACGAAGAGAGACAGCCAGAACCTCACGTGGACATCCAATCAGACATTGTCATGCAAGATGTACTGGACGACGATACGATACTAGAACCTCGCACAGACGCGGTGAATCTAGGAGCATCCCACGAAGACGAAACATTCAACATCAGCCACCGCCTATCCACTGATGGCAGCGCAATCAACCCAGTAACGACGCCTACGCAAACACAAAACGGCTTCCAGCCAAACCAGATACCCCCTGCTATGAACCCTCTCAATGCGACCCCTCCCAACCTTCAACAACCTCCTACATGGCTGCAACCGCAAAGAAGCCTCCCTCTTGACCGACCGGCGCCTGCACAAGTGCTCGCTGCCATGCCACGCGACGAAGACGTCCTCATGTCGCTTCAACTCCTTGCCTACGTCTCTAAATACTGCAACCTGCGCTCTTACTTCCAACAATCACACCTCGTCCCTCGCCTCAAGATTGGAAAGGATCTCCGCCTTCTCGACCCCGACTACAACCCTGCCTCCTCGCCGTTTGGTCCGTCACAGGACGAGCTTGATGAAGATTGGGATAATGAGTTTGTTGAAAAGCCAGGCGAGCTGCCCTACAACATCTTCCCTCTCATCGAGAAATTCACCGCCAAACCCTCCACCTCCTCCCGCCACTCCTCCACAGGACCTATCTCCCCGCAGCAAGGCGAAATGAGCTACTGGGCCGGCGTAGTCATGCGCAACCTCTGCCGAAAGGACGATTCCCGCGGCGGCATCCGCCAATGCGCATACTGGCAATGCGGCAAATGGGAGGAGTACACCCGGCAATTTGCCAAGTGCCGCCGCTGCCGCCGCACAAAGTACTGTTCCAAGGAATGTCAGAAGGGCGCTTGGGGCAGTCACCGTTTCTGGTGCGTAGCCGCGGACGATGGCTCTGGTCGGGACGGTGGCGGCGAGGGGAGCAGCGACAGGCACCATCGCCGTCATCACCATCACCACCACCATTCGCACCACCACAGCCACGCGAACGCAAACACAAACCCAGCGGAGAGGTGAGATGAGGTTGGGATCAACGAATACCCGACAGCACACGTCCTGTCAACAGGAACAGGAAAACCTTCCTGAACCCTTTCAATTTGTGCTCCTTTCCATTGGCTTCCTTCATAATGTCTTGTCCACCCTTTTTCCTTGCGTGTTTCCACCCTGCAGGCGGCTCTTTTTTTGTTTTTATCATCTCAGGAATACCCCCAAAGAAAATGGGAGAATGTTCTCTTTTCTTTTTTTGGTTGCTTGGAAAGAAAGAAAAAGGGGGTCTTTCACCATTCTTCCCATCGTCTTCTTTTGTATTCTTTACTTTGTGTTGGGGAGAGGTCCATCAGCATTTATCATCATCAATAGCAAGCAAGCAAGCAAGCGACACCAGCGGCAGCGGTAGCACAAACACACACACATGCAGATGCAATTACTTTAAAAAGAATCATCATCACTCCCACTGCCTCAAAAATTTTCCTTCCCCTGAGATATCCGCGCATTAAGGAAAGTAAAATCGGTCCTGGAAAGGCAGTTCAACAATATTGAAGCATGTTTTGTTTCGATGTTGAACTTGGAAGTTCGAGTCTTGTATTACGCCCCTCTTCCATCTTTCTGTAGACTGCGTGTGCGTGATTTCTATATGATCTCTCGTATGATTCTAGTAGATAACGAAGACTCTCCACATTTCTCGTAGATATCCTTCTCCAGATCTCATTAAGACATTAGGCTCTTCAATCATTATTTCGGATGTTATATTAGTGAAGTCAAGACGATCCAGGCTCTCGGATTAAGCTCAAGGTTTGGGATGTTTGGGGGAAAGCTTGACTCGCGTGGGTCGGGTAAAGCAGCGGGCGGGTTGATGATAGGTGAAGTCACTTTGGCGAGAGAGGGTGGCTGTGTGGATTTGATGATTGACACGAGAAGAAGCCGGCGCAGCCAAAGAACGCCTTTGCTTCTTACCTCGCTTGCCCGCAGCATGTCACTGCTGTCCATCATTTCAATAATATCGCGATCATGCAAGCAGACTTCTCTTGCTCCCCCTCTGCCACTTCACAGGCTCTGGGTGTCTGCTGACCAGGCCTCCCATCCACCGTGTCACGATTAATTAGTGACTCGCCTGGCTACATATTTGGGGCTTTCTAGGTTACGCGGCTCGCCTCCCTGATGATCGACTGTGCAGCACCCCATTTGCCTCGAATTCAAGGGATACCGATTTCTTCTTGCAGCAGCGCTCCTGATTGTATTTACTTGCCAGGACTCGATACTCTAGACGTCACTCAATGCCTGTCCACACCTACCTAATGTGAAGTCACAAAAAAAGCCACCACCATGACGACCGTACGGGACTTCTCCCCCGAAGTGCCTCGCGCCCACCGCTCTCAAGGCCGCGAACGAGCGCACACCTGGAGTACACGCTCCGGACGCAGCTCGCCCGAGCAAAACCGCAATAGGTCTCCCCCAGCCCGCGACAGCATGACCATGGACCGGAGGGGGAGCACAGTCTCGCGAATCTCCTCGCGCTCCAGCAACGAAGCACACCTCCGCCACCGCCGCCTCGAGCGCTCGAACACGGTGAAGACTTTCAACAACGAGCCCGAAGTCGACGTGTGGCAGCAGCCCGGCGCGGAGCCTGGTATTGACGTCAACGTCGACGATGAGAAGGTGCCGCCGCACCTCATCAACCTGGTCGCGCCTTGCGACATTCAGATCGTCGATTTCTCCGAGGCCAACATTTCCGTGCGCAAAGCCGACAATGAGTCGTTGAAAGATTTGCTCGACGAGCCGAAGCCGGACGACTCTAAGTGTCGCTGGATTAATGTTAACGGTCTTTCCTGGGATGTCATCAAGTTCATCGGCAATCGGTATCGCTTGCATAGGCTGGCGATTGAGGATTTGATCCATACGCATTCCAGGACTAAGGTGGATTGGTATAGTGATCAGGCGTGTGTGATTCTGACTTTGCAGAAGCTGGTCAGGCTGCACCAGCACGATGATGATCATGAGGACTGTCCGGCTCATGACGATATTGAGAGCACAGGCGGCGGTAATAGGGGAGGCTGGTGGCCTGGACCACGGCATTCGAGGGGAGAGAAAGATGCTCTTCCGCGTTACATGGATGGCAGTACTGCCGATGGGAAGATTTCTGAGTTCGTCACGGCCCACAGCAATACCTCTGAGCAGAGCCCAATCAAGGAGATCAGGACGCTACATCGGTATGAAAGCGCGCAGATCGCCGACCATACCGCTTTCATGGAGAAGCATAGTGTGCTCTCCACTGAAGATCTGGTCGTTAGCGTGGAGCAAGTGTCTATCTTCTTACTAGCAGACAACACTATCGTGTCTTTCTTCGAACATTCAGCCGAAGACGTCGAAGCGCCCATCATGGAGCGTTTGTACAGCGCAGAAACCGTGCTGCGAAAAAGCTGCGACGCCTCCCTCGTCTTACAAGCGATCATCGACGCAATCGTGGACTTGGCTATGCCAGTGCGCGACGCCTACAACAAAGCCAGGAAGCAACTGCAAATCGACGCCATGACGAACCCCAACGTCCGCACCTCGCGCGCCCTGCACGTCTTCGGCGAGGAAATCGACATGCTGCAGAACCTCATCAAGCCCATCGTGCACCTCGTCAACGCCCTACGAGACCACAACACCGAGCCCGCCACCATCACCCCGAGCGAAATCCACCTCTCCCTCCCCAACGCCAACCCCTACTCCTACTCCGTAGAAAACAAGCAGCACAGACAAGAAAACACCCGCCCCACACCCCGCCCGGGTCCAACGAACAAACACCTCTCCCAAGCAGCCAAGAACGAACTCCGCGGCCGCTCCGCCAGCCCAACCCCCCGGCTCACACGCACTGTATCAGACAACCCGCTCCTCAAACGCCACCCCGACGCCGCAACCATCCAAATCACGCCCCTAGCGCACACATACTTCGGCGACGTGCTCGACCACTGCATCACGCTCATCCAAGCCCTGGAGCAAATGGACGCGTCGGCCAGCAACATCAGCACGCTGATCTTCAACACCGTCGGTGCGCGCACGAATAATTTCATGATGATCCTCGCACTCGTCACGGTTTTCTACGCGCCCTTGACGGTCGTGAGTGGGTATTTCGGCATGAATTTTGCGGAGGGGGCGGGGCTGAAACATCCTTTCAGTTTCTTTTTTGTTGTTGCGGTGCCGTTTACTGTGGGCAGTTTGGCGGTTGTATGGATTTTCGTGTCGTTTGATGGGTTGAGGGAGTGGGTTGGGAAGAAGTGGAGGAGGAGGAGGGCGAGGGCCGGGAGGAGGAGGGGGTTGGAGAGGTGAGGGTTGTGTTTCTGTAGATGCCACAAGAGAGTGGCAAAGTAAAATTATATCAAGTCTATGATTTACATTGCCAACGACCAGTTCTTTTCTATTGTTTAATTTGCAGAAATGCCACACAGTTTTGCAGGCGCAAGAATTAGTTTACCATTTGACATTGTATCGCCCAATCACGCTAAACGACGTTCTGAGTTTCTCGTTGCCTATCAAAATGACTCCCAAGAGTCAAAAGTGTACTCTCATTCGCACAGGGCGTGCATGCAATCCATAGGGCGTGGACAACAAGTGCCTTCTGAGAACAACGAAGGACAGAGTTGGGGGATTTTTGTGGGGATTTGCTGTACCGTACTGTCTCACATCACTTCGTTTGTGCGGCTGATCAGTCGGTAAGTCAGCAATACTTCCATCCTTCACTTGAGGGGCCTTCGTTCGTTTGCTGATGGGGGTGAAGAGCGAACAGTAAATTCTCATGAAGTGAACGATTCGATTGCTTAATGATAAGTCTCGAGTGCGATTTGGTGTTGGAAGACTTGCTCGACGCTCGATGCTCGATGCTAGGTGCTAGGTGCTAGGCCCTAGTGTATTGTCGCTCCCGCCCTACGTCTCCAGTTGGCGAAAGGCTGTGAGGGTGTGCTTAGTGAGCTGCCTGGAGTAAGGTAGGGGAGTCATCAGATCTGGTGACGGGTAGTGCGGCAACAAGGTTTGGCTGCTGTTCTTGATGGTAGTAATGCTTGTCATGTCTTATTAGTTCCTCTCGTCAGATGCCAACTCTGGATATTTGGACTTGTATACTCTCGACTATAGGTGTTTGGGCAGAGGATTGGGCGTTGATTGAGCCTTGCGATCAATCCTACACACATACATACTCTCTGCAGCTTCCCTCACCACCATCACTCTCGGTGCTGCTGTTTCTTCTCTTTCTTCGTCCACTCGATCTCGTCATATCACCAAGCGCCGCTCCCTTCTTAATCGCAACTCAAGTTCTCATCGAAACAAACCCAGCTTGGGACTCCTCAGCCACAAGATCGACACAATGTCCTCAAACCATCACCACAACAACGACGACGAAGAAACCCTCCCCTCTTACACCGAAGCAACAACCACCCTGCAAATCCCCGCCAGCATCCTCAAAACCGAGCTGGCAGGTATCCACAAGACGACATCGAGTCTTGGCAAGATTCGAAGGTCATCGTCGTCTTTTCTTGGCTCCTTGAGCAGCATACGGAAACGAAGCAGCTGTGGTGAAGCGGGTGGTGGAGTCGACGAAGATGAAGAGGATGATGGTTATTGCGGTGCGGATGAGATCTACATCAGGGAGAGGAGGAGGGACAAGATTTCCGCTGCCATTTTGAAGGGGTTGACGAGTATGTGTTCGTTCCTTTTGTTTTTCCTCACGGATCTTTGACTTTGGGGCCTTATTTTGTGTTGGCTATGGAACTGAATTGTCAGTCGATTGAAGGGAAACGTGCTGACTCTTTTCTTCTTCTTTGCGAAAAGGCAAGACGCCGAGACGGTATGAGACTGCTGGGCCGAAGAAGAGTTAGGAGTTCTGGGTTGATGTAGTGGAACCGAGTACGATGGCAACATTCTATGGCCTTGGTTAATGGGCCTTCTTCCAGCCTCAACAAGGTGTTGTGGCGTTTTGCAGCTCGAGGAAGGGAGTTTGTTGGATTGACTCGAGTCATGCAATCCCAAGACGCGGTGCTTGGGGCGTTGTTTTTGTTTTTGGGATTTTGAAGTTTGGAGTTATCATGATACCAAAGAAACGTTGGATTTGTATATCGATAAATGCACCTTGTGTACCGTGTGTTGTCGTTCTTCGAAAGATAATCCCTTAGACTCGCAGGTATCATCATCAAGTTGATCACCTAGAGTATCAGTAAATTGATGAATTTGTGGATATCAATGCCGCCTGCTATCTTAGGCCTAAGATCCTCGATGGTGACACTCGATCACGTATTGTTCGCTTTGGACATGACCAGGCGGCCATGGTGATTTGCTAGCCTTGGAGGAAGGAGAGGGTCGACGAAGCCTTCATACATGTAGATGACTAGACTAAACTTCCCTCGTCGCCTGCATTGACCCGCGAAGTGACAGACTTAATAGGTTTGACATGCTGCATGTGCGGGTACGCGTATGCCTCGAGGCGTCGCACTTTACATGTGTAATGAGGCCGATGGCATGTGAAGATGACGTCACTTACCTACGACGATGACCTCTCCAAAAAGTACAGGACCAAGTTCCCACGTTAACGTCCTCGCATGGACTGTCTCACCTAGGACAAATAAAATGCAAATGAGACCCTGAGAAAAAACAATGCTCTCGATCTCCGAGTATCAACCAACGCCATCAAGATGGCTTCCGCATTCCGAGGAGCGCTCAAAGCAGCAACCAGCCGCAGAGGCAGCGCCAACGACCCAGAAGCCACCCAAGAAGCTGAGAAGTACCGCCTAGTCGTCACCGCGGGGCCTTCGTACGACAAGTCGACGCACAAGTTAGTCGCCGTCAACACTGGCGAAGCGGTGACGATCGAGAACGAATTCATCAAAGCGAAGGTGAAAGTCCGCATACGAAACTACCGCGGCTTGCCCTCGAGATGTCCCTCCACCAGCCCGTATTTCGAAGACCCTTGGCATGCGAAAGATCAGTATAGCGTTGCCTTTACTTTCGTACCGAAACAGGATCTGCCCAGTCTGGATACCGTTTGGGGAAATGACTTCGACCATCCGGTGCGTGATCGACTGCCACCGGGTTTCAACATGGCGTTCAAGATTGTCAAGGACTTCATCGATCCTGGTCTATCCTGCGACGCATACGCCGATGAACCTTGGCTGTACGGGCCAAGCTTGAGCTGTTGGTTCGCATTCCGCCTCGGAGAAAAGGTCGAGGACGGCGAGGACTTCCCCGAGCCGGGTGAAGAGGAAGTCACACGCGAAGGCGCCGACGGGTCAGGTCAACAAGAGCGAGAGAAGCTGGGCCTACCAGAGAACAACGAGAAGCGACGCAAGTTCTTCCTCGACGCGAAGAACCGCGAGAACTTCACTTTCCAGCGAGGACGCGCGTACCACGTCGACTTCTTCAACCCTTACCTCGACTTTGGCAATTGCGCGCTCAAGCTGCCGGGCTTCAGCTTGAATGTCATCAAGTACGTGGATAACAAGAGTCACTGCCTTCGGTACGTCTTCAAGAACAGGGAGACTGGAGATGTGTACCTCAACGTCAATATCGCTTTGCTCTGGGCGGATGATCTGAAGAAGGCTCTGCAAGCGGACAAAGAGGGCGATGAATCATTGCAAGCAGCAATAGGGGGTGAAGCTGCTGGGGCTGGGGAACAGGTCTCGCCTCGCGACTCGCCTCAAGGTCGTGATGGGGAGAAACGCGATGAATTTGTGGAAGATGACGAATTCCACGATGCTACGGCGGGCGCTGCTCCCGACAATGACAAAGAATCGCCGGCGAATGAAACATCCACAGGTCAGCAATCACAAGAAACAACTCCGAAGGAGGCAGCAGATGATTTCGTCACGCCGCAACCCAACGAAGTTCGTCAAATGCTTCAAGACACCGCAACAGAGGATAGACGAGGCAGTAAAACAGGCATTCTATAGAAGCGATCAGGCATTGAGCCTTGCATGAAGATATGAATATGCACGAAATTTGAGGGCGTTATTGTTTAGTCAGCCTTTCTAGGGCTGGGGTGTCGGAGATAATGCAGTAATGCGGTCATAACAGTTCAATCAATAGATGCTCATCCTCGTAACCTGCAGATCTCTCTCTTGCTCTCAATGATCATGGAAGTGCCAAGGCATAGATGCTCTTGGACTACCTTGCATACCTTGTGAACGAGGAGTTAAGGGAGTTAGCGCTGAAGTCCGTTGCTCTACATGAGGCCTCTCGACAACTGTACAACATTTATGAGAAACAACTGCAAGTCTGCCTTGCCATTCGGGACCTTGTCAAGTATCTCTACAAAATCTTCCCATTACTCAGGATTTGCAATTCGGAGATATGAATCCAGGAAACAACGACCAATACCCTCGCATCCTCTTGACAGGAGCCACCGGATTCATCGGCGGCACCGTTCTCGACCAACTACTCAGATCCGACCACCCTGCCCTCAAAGCAGGTATCATTACCCTCTTGCTCCGCGATGCTCCTCGTGCGGCCATCCTCTCTAACGCCTTCGAAACCCGCATCAACCCCATCATCTACTCCGGCCTCGACGACCTCTCAGCAACAACCTCAATCGCCTCCCAGCACGACCTCGTTATAAACACCACGCTAGGCTTCCACTCCTCGTCCGCACAAGCTCTCCTACAAGGCCTCGCCGAGCGAAAAGCGCAGACCGGCCGAGACGTCTACATGATCCAGCTCTCAGGCGCGTCGAACCTGGCAGACCAGCCGATCACAGGAATATATCTGGAAGAACGCGAGTTTGACGATGCGAGAGTTGACGTCTACGAGTATGAGTGCATGCGACAGACACTGCGGGCGTATGAGCAGAGGACGACGGAGTTGGGCGTGATCGACAAGGGATTGGAGTTGGGGGTGAGGACTTTGGTCATGATGCCGCCGCTGATTTACGGGGTTGGGACGGGACTTTTCAACAGAACCAGTGTGCAGATTCCCGTCTACGTTGAAGCTGCGCTGCAGAACGGTCGGGCGGTTGTGGTGGGCGAGGGCGCCGGCGAGATTGACCATGTGCACGTCCTAGACCTGGCGGCTTTGTATGAGATCGTGGTAGTGGAGATTATGGAGAATGGCGGGGAGAAACTGCCGCAGGGGAAGAAGGGGATTGTGTTTTCTGGGAACGGCCGGCATACGTGGATGGAGGTTGCGCAGAAGGTTGGGAAAGCGTGCGTTGATGAGGGTGCGATTGAGAGCGCGCAAGTTCAGAGTATCCGCCTTGAAGAGGCGGCAAAGTCCTTCAAGTCTTATGCTGATTTGGTGGGAGGGGATCTGACGGAGCTCGAAGTGGGTTTGTGCTGCAACTCGCGAACCGTTCCCAGTATGGCCAGGAGTCTTGGTTGGAAGCCCACTCGAGGCAATGAGGAGTGGACTGCAGGCTTTCGCGACGACGTGAAGGCTGTGCTGCAGAGGAGAGGGTAAATTATTATGAACTGAAACCTTTACACTAGCTTACAGTATTATATCGCTGGAACGCGTAACTCAATTTCGAACAGAGTTTAGAGCATGCCTCTCCTCCAGGCCCTGTTGGCAAGCATCTCAATCTCTTGAACCTCAACAGGCCCCTTGACGGATTCATCTGAGAGACCCTCGACAATAGACTCGGCAACAAGATCCGCCTTGAGCGGCTTGCTGCCGCCAGCGCCCATAAGCCACGTGAGGTTGCCTCCAGTCAGGCTATTGGCAATAAATCCGCCGTAGGTGACCGCAGCCATGGGAATCGTGAAGCCCCTGCTGCTGTCGTAAAGGAAACCGGGCCTAGTGAAGAAGGATCGCATGCGAGGAAACTTTGACGCAATAGTACTCTCGGCCTCACGCTTGGTGGTGATGTATCTCTTGGGCAGTATGGGAGCACCAGCAGCTGCGGAGACGTATCCGAAAGTGCCAACATTGGCTGCCGATGCGGTGTTGGCCAGTATGATGGCGGAGTCGCGGTTCATGAGCTCATACGTGACCTGGCCGTCTTTCTCCCCAGGCTCGATCCTGTCTGCCTCCATGGGATTGACGTTCGAGCCTTGCTTTTTCGAGGAGAACGCTCGCTGCAGACCAGATATCGGAGACTCCTTTCCGGAAACGACGCCTTTGTAGTCCGCCTCTAGCAGGATACCCATGGAGTGAACCACAGCGTCAGCATTCTCCAGCGACTCCTTGTATGTTTCGGGATGCAGGATGTTCGCGCTCTTCCAGTTGACTTTCGTAGACCATGCGGGCGCTGTCTGTTCAGAGGATACGGAGGGCCAGTTGGGTTCGCCGGAGCGGCTATTTATTTCTGAATTAGTTCGGTCCGGCGGGCTGCATTGGCGAACGACGATGCTTACCTTATCGATGTCACGTCCCAGTTCCTGGCGACCGCTGCTTTACAGATCCTGCTTCCCAGAAAGCCATTTCCACCGGCCACCACAATCTTTCGTTTGGCAGACGCCGATGCTGCTGCTGAAGCCATCTTGGTGGTAGCTTATCCCTTCTGCTTTCTCTTTGTTCTTTCTGTGTAGCCGTTGATCCAATTGTTTGAAGACTGCCTGTAGGGGTGTGTACGTCTCCAGCTCCAGTGATAAAATTGTCAAGCAAGTTTGAGGTGTCAATAGGTTAGGAGAGAATGAGATGTGAACTGCGAAATCATCCGCCCTGGTGTTCGCGCGTTCAAGTCGATCTTTGACATCATCGAATCGCGACCAAACGCCCTTGAGATCGGTGTCGGCAAGATCCGACAGAGATAGCAGATTCCCTGCTTTCCCACTGCTCTCACTGCAATTCAATCTTCTACATATAGCATTCGCTCCTTACTTTTGCGTCACAACAGCTTTGCTACCACAATACGGAGGTCACAGCACTGCACTGAGAAGAAGTCACCCATTTCATCAAGCTGCTTCTGGCACAAAAGGAGAGCTTCTGGAATGTCCAAATTCTTTGTTGTAAACCGCCAACCCGTTGTATTCGCAGACAAAGGTCAAGTATGAATTTCCGTGTTTGGAAGCAGCCAGCACCTACTGTACTTCGCAAGATCTTGCCTCTCGAGCTTTCTCAACGTGCACAACACATTTTCTTGAATCCTGTGCATCGTTCCCGACCTCTCATGACTTCACGCTATTTCTGCAATCACAAACAGCAAGCCATAATGCTCGAAACGCCCTACGAACCTACAATACCGCTTATTGATTCAACGCGATGAAAATCCTAATGCTCCACGGCTACGCACAGAACGGCAATATATACCACCACAAGGTCCGCCGACTAGAGACAAGGCTACGCAAGGCATTCCCCGATGTCAGCTTCACATGGCCAGACGGACCTCTCAAGCTAAGCGCAAGCGACGTGCCGGGCTACGAGGCTTCGCATGGCAGCGAGCAAGGCCCGGAAAGTCTTGAACTCCGAGCCTGGTTCCATCTTCGATATGTTGATGATCCTCCACTCGGGCTGTCGCAAAGTCTGGATGTGCTGGCAGACGTCCTGCGGCGTGAGGGTCCTTTCAATGGGGTGATTTCCTTCTCGCAAGGGACGGTCATTGCTGCGATGCTGGCGTCGCTGCTGCAAGGGGAAAGTCGGCGTGGAGCATATGAGGCTGCTCTGCGGCTGTCGCCAAAGGTAATGCCATATCCTCATGCGTTTCTGGACCTGCAACATCCGCCTTTCAAGTTTGGTGTCATGTACGCTGGGAGAGTCGGACGGGCCAGTTACTACGACTGGTTATATGAATCACCAGCAATCGAGACGCCGTTTTGTCACTCCATTGGTTTGTGGGATCCGATGGTCGACCACGAAGAACGAGATGCAGTCCTGGAGAAGCTGTCTGGAAATGGTCGCTCGACGATGATCGTTCACGTTGGTGGGCATTGTGTGCCAACTGACAACGACAATTGTGAGCGCGTGGTGGATTTCGTTGGCGAGTGCGTTCGATACAAATCACAACCCTGAGAAAACACCCTCCGAGCGTTTCTCCTTAAGGCTGTGTCTGAAGTGACAAGGTGCACGATTCGCACCCTCAGACTCCGCCGAGCAACGCAATCACGTTATACTTCCTGTGAACTGTGAACGAGCCCATATCAGGTATCTGCATTAATGATAGCCCAGGGAGGATACCTCTCAATCTGAGGACTGGAAATCCTTGCCCGAATCCTACGATTCTCTTCACGCCCTCATCCTCCCGTCACTCATGATGAAACAAGCGCATCCTGTCGTCGTCACTACTCTCAATCCGCAACGCAACAACGTCGGCAGACTACGGACAGGTTACAGCATTTAGGCGGCTGGGCGATTCCCCAACCGCCCGGAGACAATGCCGAAAGGGCTGAGAGCCAAGACGAAAGGTCCAGCCGGGTGAATAATTAGAGGATTCGATGGCTTGAGATTCGGGGCTTGAGCGGGAAGATCCACTTTCTTCACTACTTGACAGGGTGACAGGGCTGCTGTTTTTTCGGGACGCGCGAGAGAGAGGCGTGGCGGGCACGAGGTGAAATCGTCCGTAGTAGTACATAATACGGGCACATATCATCATAAGCGTCGGCGGCCGGCTCTTCTGAGACTGTGTGTCAGCGGCACTACTGAGCCGCGTGGTGAGGCAGGTCATCGGCTCATCGCTGTCATTTTTGCGAGAAGCGAAAAAAAGGATTGATTGCATTATTACATGACCCCTTCTTCTAAGCGGGCCAAATCTCTCATCACATGCCCATGCCATGCCATGCCCTTCTGGCTCTCTGATGCCCCAAGCAGCCCGTAACCTGAACGCGTACACCCTCGTAAGCGGGCGAAGCGTGGCAATTCGACCAAGCGCCAGGCGCCCTTCTCATGCCCCGGCGCCCAGCAGGGGTTTTTCTGAGCAGTGCTGAAACCGCAAGCTGGCGCTGACGACGACGAGCAGACGACGAGCCAGCAGGCAGAAACGTGAAATCGAGAGAGAAAGCGAGGCGCAGCAGCTTGTGGTTACTAGCGAGTGAGTGAGAGGAGAGACGTCTTGTTTGCTGCGCCCGCGGCTTACGAGACACCCACCCTCTCTCTTCTCTGCCTTGGGCGAAAAATAGCATGGCGAATTCGTACTGCTGCTCGCTGTTCTTTCCGGTCTCCATTATTCTTTGAAGCAAACATACACTTTTGTCGTTAGGTGTTTCTTTCCCTATTCTTTCGCCTATTCACCACTTTGTTTGTCTCTTTCTCTCAATAGAGTCATTGGCACTTTCTGTTTCAGTCAAAGATCTTCACTTTCTGTTTTCCACCATCTTTCTGGCTTGTCTCATCACCGAAACGCCACACGAATTGCATGATACCCTCAATTTTGGAACACTGTACAGCATTGCATTGGGGATAAACCACAACTCTCGCTTCCTTCTCCTTGGACACTCAGAAATACAGCATCATACACATTGCATCAGACATTGGGAGCAAAAATGTTCTCAAGAACCGCACAGTCACTACTCCTTCTGCCCATCGCAGTTCAGTCCGCAGTGGCGCAAGCACAAGCCTGCAACAACAGTCCAGACCTCTGCAGCAAATCATACAACCAAATCACACATCTGGGCGCTCACGACAGCCCTTTCGTACGAGACGATTCCACAAACTGGAGCACATCCGGCAACCAATTCTTCAACAGCACGGTGCAACTAGAAGCCGGAGTCAGATTACTCAGCGCGCAAGTACACTCAGAGAATGGCGAGTGGCATCTGTGCCATAGCGACTGCGACCTGCTGGACGCGGGAAAGTTGAGTGATTGGCTCGGGGAGATCAAGGATTTCATGGACGACAATCCCAACGAGGTCGTGACGGTGCTGCTGGTCAACTCCGACGATGCGAGCGCCAGCGATCTCGCGTCGGAGTATACGGCCGCCGGCGTGGATACGTACTCTTACCAGCCGTCGTCGAGCTCGGCGTCGACGACCTGGCCGACGCTGCAGGATTTGATCGATAGCAATACGCGGTTGGTGAACTTCGTGGCGTCGCTCAGCGACAATGCCGCGGCGCCGTATTTGCTCGACGAATTCACGTACGTCTTCGAGAACGCGTTTGAGAACTCGGCGCTTGGCGACTTTGATTGCACGCCGGACAGGCCGGGCGCCGTGAGCGGGGATTCCAGCAAGGCGATCTCGTCAGGCCGGATGGCTTTGATGAACCACTTTCTTTACGAAAACCAGGCGTTCGGCATCCAATCGCCCAATATCGGGAACCTGACGACGACGAACGCGCCAGGCAATGAGACGGGCAACCTTGGTCTGCAGACCGGCCGATGCACGCAAGAGTACGGGCAGCAGCCGACGTTCGTCCTGGTCGACTTCTTCAACGTCGGTCCGGCGATCGAATCTGTGGACTCGGCCAATGGCGTGAGCAACGCTGTCGGCAGGAGAAGCGTGCCCAATGAAGTGTTGAGCGAGGACTCAGACAGCGCGGCCGGGGTCAACGCAGCGTTCCGGTACTGGAGTTTGGCAGTGGTCGCGGTGACATTCGGTTATGCCGTCTGCTGCTAAGGGTGGTTGCGTCGAGGCGGCGGTGAGGAACCACGCCGTCGGTGCTCGCATGTTCCTGCTATATAGCTGCTGCATTTGCTGCATCGGTAGAGTATCTAAAAAGTCGCATCACATGAGCACACGTCAAATGGCACATATTCGCAGCCTGCAGTTGAGAGCTCGCTGCAAGCTGGACAATCTCGCTTCCACTTCCACCGTATCACACATACCTCTCTCGCCGTCCTATCGATGGCTCATGACAATCATGCGCATCGTCGGATTGAGGAAGTCTGCAAATGCAAGGCTCACGGTGCAACCGCGCACGGAATCCGTGTGCGCCGGGCCTCCAGGGCTGCGATTCGGCTTGTCGGTCCCAAGCATAAAGAAAGACGGACCCCAGATCCAACGCGATGGATTGTGTCGCAACACAACAGGTGAGAATGGAGGCGCGGAGGGTGCGTCTGCGCCTGGTCACTGGGCCCGGAGGGTTTTGTCCATCGGATCGTCGAGGAGCGGGACCACACCGCGGGACTGAACCAAGATATCGCGAAGGCGAAGGCAAACCTAGTCGTCGCGCGTGCGACTCGAATCTCATGCGAACTCAGCTGATGCATGTCATTGACATGTCACGTGGGAGGGTGGGTGGGAGGTCGTGAGGGTCGCCAGGTCGCACGCGACATGTCCGTGGCTTGAAGGAGGAGACGCGACTGGGCCATGTGCGCCAGCTGTTGCTGGTCCCTTCTGCTGCAAGATGTTCTCGCCTCGCCTGGGCTGGCGGTGGCGATTGGTTCGGCGGGCGCCCAACATACATGAAATCCACACGCATCCCGTTGCAATGCGAGGTGTGTCGAGCCGTGTGCTCGCCTCCCACCCAGACGGCCCTTCCTCCCGTGCTCAGCCTGGCGGTTCACATGGAAAGGCGGTAGCGCCAGAGCGACGGGAAGGCGTCTGCGAAAGCTGTCAAACCACGCCGCGGCGTCCCGGGCCACAGGACACAGGGCGTTTGTCGTGCGCGCTGGTGCTATATATCAACTGTATCTCCGGGCACGCTCACCCACGCCGCCGGGTCCGGCATGCGACCGCAGAAGCTCGGTCGGGGCAATGGTTGTAGGCGTGGATGGGAGGACTGGCACCCGTCTGGCATGCCGTGGGAGGTGGTATGCCGCCTTGCGTTACAGGTGCCGATTCGTGGGAAGATTCGACCTGCGACGGGCAGGTGAGACGCGCAGAATACCATCGGTTGGGAGTACCCGCGTGTACATGCTGCTCTCTCCCCAAGGGATCCCGTATCTAGATCATGACAACATACAGCGTCTGTTGCGAAGTACCGTAATGCAGCTTGGTGACAAGGGGTCGGCTGGGAGAGGCCAAACAACCCTACTCCCACCATCATGTCTGCCATCGCCCTGACACGTCACGGGCGGGCGGGCGTCGGGCAAAAAAAGGTGGGCAGATTAGGTTTTGTGTAGATTAAACGCCGCAATAACAATTCGGTAATGTGGAATGAGCTGGGCGTAAAGGAGGAGGAGGCAGCCCTCAGCGGGCCTGATGGTGACAGGAGACAGGAGACAGGCCTGTCAAGACCGGATGGGGATAGAGCATGGCGGTTGGCGCGGATTTGGCAGGCGGCCGGAATGGGACGCATCGGTGTCATGGGAGTAGTTTCTGTTACCATTCCCGGTTGGCGGCGCGAGCGAAATGGCCATCCCTGCGTTCATCCGCCGCTCTTGAGATCTGGCTATGGGTCCTTGAGACACGCCGCGGGCGAATCAACCGGAAGCTTGGTCCCAAAGGACGCTTGCTTGCACTATTTGATATGTCTACAGACGACGGTGGCAGCAGCAGCAACGGTCTGAACGGTATCTCTGCCGGGTTCCAAAGGCAAAATCATGGTAAGACGGCGTGAAGGAATGCCACGCACGCGGGCCGGACCATCGCCCTAATCAATAATCAACAGTAGTCCTCAACCCGTCCACATCCAATAATCCATCCCTACTGCACATTACGAGGAGGCGTACTCGGCAGAGGTCACTACTACATCCCTCGCTCGCTCTCTGCCTCGTCATCATCCACTTGCCACCAGTAGCCACCATCCACTACCTCCTCATCCTTTCACTACTCAGATGGTGCCTGTAGTGCTACTCGTGCGGCATGGGTGGCTAGACTGACCTCCACTCTCCCTCCCTGCCCTCGTCTCATCCTTCCCATGACCATGACACAAGGCCCATCCACGTGCGTCAGTACTATAGTACCTCAGCAAGTAGTCGCGCCATCTCACCCGCCGCGGGCCTGTCAACAGCATTCGCGCGGTTTCAAGCCCTCAGTGTTCGGCACTACGGCCATACTACCACCAGTCCACCACCCTGTAGCAGAGCAGCTTGGCGGCATTGTCATGGCTGTCCCGCCAATCGTGAATGCGTGCCTACGGTATGGTGCAGCATGGTGCAGCCACCAACCTTGTCTCATACATGCCGCACGCAGCGCACATCATCCTGCCGAGCCGAACTACCGGAGCCACTTGGGAAGCCCTCTGCGCCCTGCTTCCCTGCCTCTGCTGCAGGCCCCGTGAAGGCGGCGACCTCAGCCCGTGACTTGGCGGACGACGCCGGTAGCCCGGTCGTCTACTGCATGCGCGCAACAACTCGCAACAGCCTTTGACGAGAGTTGGCGCTCGCTCATCGATCACCGCGCCGACACTCGCCGCACGGAGCCTCGATCCAGGTGGGAGGTAGTCAGTGGTGTCTTCCGTGTCGAGTGCTTCCGCGTCGAGTGCGTGCGTGCAGCTGCTGCGTGCCATGATCCACCCCATCCCAAGCCCATGCCCATCGTCGTCAGGGCCGATCATCTGTTACCAGACCTGGCCCTCCCGCGCAAGAATAGCATTACCATGTGCAGTGCTAACCCGCACCACATTGATTCTGCCCTACCTCCCCGTAGGTCGCCTGTCCTGCGACTGTGGCGCTTTGCACATGCGTTGAGCACCCATCTCTGCCCGGCACAAGCCACCTGCTCGCGCGGCCCACGATGGCCATTACCAAGCTATGGCACATCATTTCCCACCGTCGTCGCCCGGCAGGATTTGCCTGTCGCGAGACAGCGCGACCGCTACTCGGAATAGATAGGTCGCATCGCATCAAATGCCCGACGCTACCGCTAGGCGCACGCTGTCGAGCGGGAGAATGTCGCCAGGCGAAAAGTTCCTGATCCTTCGAGCCGCTAAAGTTTCATTCTCTACGTGCGTGTGCCAAAGGCAATTACGATTCATCAAACGGCAAGCTGGAGATGGCGCATGCGAGCGTGCATGCATGGTGGTCTTGCCATCGCCACGCTCAACAATGCCATGTGCCCCCAACTCTGTCACGTTGTGAAGACCTCGTCGGCCACTGAACGTGAACAGGGCTCGCACACATAGGCCGATACCATGGTACTTGTCGAATGAGCCGTGCAGTAGCTCGTGCTCGTGCGGTTTTGCAGTGCCTCGAATGGGCATGGGGAAGCCCGCGGAGCCGTAAACGTTGTCGCGGCACCGGCGTGCATCGAGAAAACAGAGTTAACTGGGCCCAGCATGCTTTCGAATGACGCCGGGTCCCGCATGAGTACCAACCGCGGCAGCAGACATCTGGAGCCACAAAGTACGATGCGGGCCGTTGGATCTGGCTCTTGACGACTTCCACTAGGGACCTGGAGCGCGACCCCTGTGGCGCCAACGAGCTGTCATAAACCCTCACTTTCTGGCATACGCACGACCCTTGTCCTCCCGCCCGCCCTGCTCTTCTTGCTGCTTGCCGCAACACTGCATAAGCGTGAGGGACTCCTTTCTTGCCCAGCCGACCCAGGACGAGATGGGTTCGGCCGCATAAGCTCAGTCTGCGGGTCATTCACCGATCGCCTGAGCGTCCGGATGGCACTCGACTCGACCATACGTCGTCTCCACTCGAGTACAGCACCCTCCCACTATTCACGGGATCGATCGTTCGACGCTATCCAGCAAAAACCAGTGTCTTTTCTCTCATGCCCGAAAATCTTTTGACTTTGATGTTTGTTACCCATTCAGCTTCACCAAGGCTTTGACGTTCCTGCCATGGTTGTATTCAGGGCAATCTGAACCATCTCATTCACAAACCCTATTGCTACCTTTCTCTGAAGACGTGGCACCCTGGCCCGTCGCAACCTCCACATCTCAGCAAGCTTTTGGCCTCAATCCCGATTTCGTTCCTGAAAGTTTGTGACGGCGAGACGTACTCAACCTTCTGCTCTGCCGCATATCTATCAGTAGCGTCGTTTCTAGGACCAGCCACTTTGACCTCTTGACAGATGGTCTGAGACGTTCTCTAGCACTTCGCACGCCTGCGACCATGGGAGACACAGCACCAATGGATTTCTATCGCCCGAGCGTTGTATATTCACCAAAGATCCGTGATCACAGACGCATTTCCCCTCGTTTACCAACCCCAGAAGCCTCTCGTAGCAGCAACGGCTCGCTCGACGAACAGATTCCTCGAACATACATCCGGAACGGCATGCGGATCTGTTCACTTCTTTCGAGCGACCGATCGGACTGTGGTAATGACTCTGCTGGGCAGAGTCGTGAAGGTCTCGCCGTGTACGATGACCGTCAGCACCGTTCGAGGCCTCGATCACCGCTGTATCAGCCAGCAGACTGTCAGAAGCCTTCTCTGCCCCCGTTAAAGACAGTAAGGAATATGACTTCCCCTTCTCTTCTTGGAATCGTCGACTGACAAGTTCAAGGTTCTTAACGGTGCGATCACATCACCGCCAGACACTCCTCCAACGCAACAGGGTGGATTTCAGCCTCGTCCACGGGAACCGTCGTTCTCTGCTGTGACCTACAAGCCTCCCTCTCTTTATCCCAACAAGAAGCCACGGACTGAACTTGGTCTCGATCCGTCGCCCGTCTTCAAGCCGAGGAGTAGTGTAAGCTCTCCAGGTCTGCCTACGGCGACTCTCGAACGAAACCCTGCGTACCCTGCCCAAGAGGCTGGAATGCCGCGTGATCGTTCACTTCAACGAACGGAACGTGAGAACGGTCGTCGACCGTCAATGTACCAGGCACCACCAGCTTCTAGACATTCCCAGACATCGCCCGGCACGGCGCATTACCAGTACGCTCGGGGCTTCGCAACTGAAGCGCCTCGACGACCCAGCGAAGTGACCTCAAATGGTTCGTACAGATCGCCAGACCAGCCTGCTTTCACTCCTTCGAGGTCAGAGCCGATCTACGCCTACCCATCGTCAGCTCATGCGCGACCGCCTGTCGATTACTTTGGTGCGACGAACGGCGACCGCTACGCGCTGCCGTCGGATAGTAGCATGTCACGACGCTCTTCCATCGCAAGCCAGCGCGACTATGCACCTCCTGTGCCTGTGGACACGTCTCGCAACGGTTATGCACCGTCCAGACCGCCTCACTACTCGCTTCCAATGCGCGACGAGGCTGGTCCCCACAGAGACAGTCCGCAGTATCGACAGCCAAAAACGTACAGCCGACCAGTCTATCAAGATGCGCAACCGACGTTCTTCATGCCGAGTCACTATGACTACCAGCAAGGAAAGACGCGCAAACGGAGTAATCTACCAAAGCAGTCGACGGAGATCATGAAGAATTGGTTCGATCAGGTAAGGCGACGATACAGGAATCGTTTCGGCACGCAACGAACATATATGCTGACCCCTTGCTAGAACATCTCCAATCCCTATCCCTCTGAGGAACAAAAAGCGCTCTTCTCCAACGTAAGTGTCATATCCAAAAGTCACCAGAAGCCCAAACTGACCAGAAGAAACTGCAGGCCACGGGAATCAGCATGACACAAGTGAGCAACTGGTTCATCAACCACCGTCGTCGATGCCCAGAACTGCGCGACAAACGGGACAAGACGCGCATCTCCGGCCTCGACCACGGCGATTGAGTTCTGCAAACATCCGATCATGCACGGTAATTACTCCAACGAAGAACGGCTCCTCTCGACCTGTATTACCGCCTTCGCCAATGGCAAGATCCCCTGAGTCATGTAAACGACCCAAAACGGCATTCTTCACGTAACAGCTGGAAAATCGCTGTGAAAGTTACACGCTCTCTCCTTCAATGCTACTGCCTTCAGACTCGGCAGAGCAAGCCACTCAGTATTCGGTAACTTTCGTCTCCCCTATCTCAGCAAGCCACAAACGCCACGCGGATGCAGATGGTCGGCAACTTGTGCCTCGTACCGGAACGTGGGGCTTGAACATTACAAGCCGCACTTACCTGACGAGGTAATCCTGCCAGACGAAGGCGGAAAGATGCTTTGAGTTAATGCTTTTTGAGGCGGGAAAGGAGCCGCGGAAGAGACGCTGGCGGCATTGTTTTACGTACGCTGGATGGGGATGGCTCTCAACGACACACGCTTGCGTTGCCGGTATTTTGAAACAGCCGGGACGCCGGCGCTTTTTTGTATGTTACGTTTGAGCGATTGTTGCAGTTCATACGCGGGTAATTGTAATTAGTTGGACCTCTGCCTGATGCAACACGACTATTGAATTGCTTCTTCACCACCCATTTCTACCAGCCCTGCCGCGAAGCAGGGTCTGTATATACATGGAGAACCCAGGATCCGGAAATTGGGAATCGACGATAGACCCGAGCGGCGGCTCTCCCTTGATGTTGGCGAGGATGATCTGTCTTGTTCCTTTCCCTAGTATCGACGTTGATCTGATGGCCGGAGATAACATGTGCTTTCGATGTGCGATCTGGACTCGAATCGACCGTCTTGACTTCATCCCGCAACTTCCCCTGCTGCAAGATTGCCGCGGAGCAGATGTTGACACCTATCTACCAACCTACCTCCCCCTCCTGCTATCGGCTTACAACCCAGATGCGGAAGTGACTGATCTTCACGTAGGTATCTGGTAGATCGCGGTATCCCTGGGTTCCCAGCGGGAGCTTTCCGCCTTCGTCTCGAGGCAGAAGTCAATCCCGACCAAGAATACTTGCAATCGGAGCGAGATGGCCCGAAAGGCATCGCTCGCTTTCTTTGCCTCGCCAAAGTGATATGATCATTCAAGGCAGACCCGGTGTACGAGCACATGGGATCCCGAACAGCAGTGTGAAGGGTTTCATGGTAGATCAGGGTAGTGCCGCGCGCCCAGTGCATAGGGGTACTCGCTACTTGGGCAGGAATACCATGTTGAGATCCCCATCACATGCAACAACGGCAGCTTACCTGCAAGGCGTTGTGGGCGGGCCCTTCCGTGGTGTCATCGCCTATTCCTTGGACCGAAGTGTATCGCCGTTTGTCGTCCAAGATCGTTCAGGGCGCCGACAACTGTCAACTGGTCCAAGCTAGGAGGTAAGCGGGCGGGCAGTGCAGAGAGGGCAAAGCAGGCGTGGGCAGGCCAGTTCTGGCGAGGTGTATTGGCCGTTTTGGGCCAACAGGGTGGGGGTGCGATCAAGGATCCCGCATGATTAGAGTTCTGTTCACGATCTGAGTTGCCCTGCACATTAGGGCTGTGGGCAGGGCTGTGCTGTGGCTTGGGCCTGTGGCGTAGCCCACCCGGCCGTCATCTTTCATTCGATCAAATGATGCTGCGCTTGAATGTCACTTGGGAGCGGGATTCGGAGGCGTTGCGCTAGCGGATGCTTGGTCTTGCGCCTCTTCAGCTCCTCCTGGGACAATGGGATCGACGACTGGGCGGCGATGACGACGATCTTGATGGCCGTTTAGAGTTGGGTTACGGGAGGGTTCTGCAGCTGTCAGCTCGAAACTCACACCTCATCGCGGAATGCAGATCTGCAGGACAGGATGGTATACCAGTCAGAGTGATGCCGAGATTGGAAGGCCCGATAGTAGTTCGGCATTCTCCTTGTTCAGCAAGTGTGCCCAACAACAATTCTAATCGTGTTGCAATGTCTTCCAAATAATGGTCTCGCTTGCACCGAAGAGTTCAGCTAAGCCCGCAAGCGAAAGCCAACCGACGTTCGCGAAAGCCAGGTCCCAGGCACGAGATGGTCATAGCAGGCGTCGTAATATCAATACGAGGATCGTTTAACGAACGTGGGGTTTGACAGGTCAGGGCCGCTGCGGCGCACCGCGGCCTAACGAGAAAGAGCGGATCTCTCGCTCGCTTGCATATGATTGAAGTTCGCTCGCTCGGCACCAACGGTATGTTTACCTTTCTCGTCCTCCCAGCTGCCGAAGTCTATCGAGGCTAAGCAACTGTCCAGCCCAAACCCCCGGGACTGAGAATCGCCTCGTGGGCTTGAACTCTGCTTGGAGAAGAGTTTGTGTTTATGTGCCATACAGCCGCCCGAAAAGGGTACCTTTGCTTTTCTTGATGCGTCGCGCCGAGAACGCCGCGCCGGTGAAAGTTGGGTCTATACTCTCTGGTCCTGGCAGCCATTTGGGTTCTTGCAGCCTTCGCGTCGATCAAGCCATTGACGTGCCTTGGGTTTCGTATACCCGCCGTCGGTCCCTGTCTGATATTTTGACATACCCGAGATGCGCTGAGGAATGAGCTCACGTCCGACGCGAGGTTCTGGGCCTCGTTCCTGCGTTCCAACAGTGCCGAGCAAATGGCAATCTACCATAGACGAACATACTATAGAGCTCCTGCAGGAATGTCGGTTCAATGCATGAGAGCATTTTGGGTCAGTCCGGTGCATGTAGATAATCAATGGAATATCAAGCATATTGCAACTCAACATCCTCCATACTACGCCGCTCAATATAGCACATCGCCTGATACAGATGCATGTGACAGCGCAGACACGTGCTAACAGGCTTTGAAGTCAGTTTTCGTATGCAGATACGGCGGACTATACAATGGAGCTTGGGAGTGATAGAACCGGATTCTGTACGTTCAGCTCTGGGCCACGACGCGTCTTCGCTTGAGGAGTGAAGAACGAGCTGGGAATATCGATTCGTCTTGGCGAGTCTGAAGCATGTGCAAAGCCGCTGATCTTTGATGCAGAGCGGCGCGTTAGATTGAAGATCGACAGAGATCAAGTCGGCCGGTGGTAAGACATGTTATATCCATGTGATCGATCACGTGAGCGTGTAGTCACGTGCATCTCTTGCAAGCATGTGTTCTTTGTTTGGAAAATGATGTTGCGTTTGGACGCTCTGAGATGGACCAACATACTAGCTCTGCTATAGATTACATGAGTCAAGACCACCGGTTGTGTTCTGTACCATGATCTGAAGGATAGGGTGGCTGGTTGAGACAGTCGAGACGGGTCTCAATGCGCCAATTCAAGGAATCGATGCAGAATAGTGATCACAGACCACTGTAAGAGGTATGCGCGATACATGCGTGCTATTCTTTTGTATATGTGAGATGCTGACCGATGAATCGGTACTGGACGCTAGATCTTCCGGGACAGCCCAAAGTGATTAACAAAGCAGTGTCGAGTGCCAGCCCTACAAATCGGTTTCTGTAAGACATGGAATCATCGATGCTCAAAGAATGCTGTCTCAAAGATGGACTTTAGTGATATGGAGGACGTTAAAATGAGCCTTATATGTGGATCGGAGGAGCCGTGAAGTGAATGATGGATGCTCTGCGCTGACCAGCCCCCGCCTCCATCCATCATGATGTAGTGCTGCAGATCTCCAGCCTCAAGTTATCGATCACGGGATAGCGGCAGCCAACTTCACAGCAACAAGGCCTGCGCGGCCTCCTACGCTCTCGACCACACGACCTGACCTTCGTGGGAGAATGCGACTGGGGCACAACGCACGGTATCGTTGGCCTCTGTCATGAACGCAAAAGAATTGCGCCGGCGGCAGAGGAACAACCAAGCCGTTGCCAGATGCATCCCGGTGTTCTTGATTCTTGCGGTCGCATACGGAAGTTGGGTTTTTGTAGGGCCACTATGCGGTATGAAGATCATTAAACCATCAGGAAAGAGACGGCGGCTGATACTCTGCAGTGGAATACCTCCTTAACACGCCTGAAGAGGCTCGAGTACCACAGCGCATCGGGCTTGGGATCGCCCTTCCGATCGTCTACTTCTGCCTCTTGATACCCATGGCGGTAGCATACTTTCGCCTACTATACGTCGTCACCTTCAACCCAGGCCTTACCGAACAGCGCCATCCGCCTCGGGATCCTTCACAAAAAGCGCCCGATTCCGCCGAACAAACCACGACAACGCATTCATGCACTCGCACCACAATAGCCGACTACCAAGAGCCGATTGGACTAGATCATGAAGGGATATTGAAGGGTCGCGTGCCTGCACCTCCTGGAATAGAGGAATACTACACCAAGGATGTCTTCCAGTGCGATTCAAATGGGCTTCCCCTATGGTGTCAGGCTTGTTCGAATTGGAAACCAGATCGGAGCCATCACTGCAGCGACATTGGAAGATGCTGCATGAAAATGGATCATTTCTGTCCCTGGGTGGGTGGCGTGGTTGGTGAGAACGGGCACAAATTCTTCGTCCAGTTCACGACATATGCTTCGATATTCACGGCCTATACACTGGTCGTCTTGGCCATCTTCGTCGCCGAATCCGAACAGACCCGTGGCACTGTTGGCAACGTGCACTGGGTCGTAGGGCTCGGCTTGTCCGGATTCTTTTGCATTTTCACATTCGGCCTGGCGCTCATGTCAACTCATCTCGCCCTTCGCAATGTAACAACGATCGAAAACATCGATGCCGCGACCGCGTCAATCTACCTTGCCGTGCTCTTACCCCCCGAGCTTCAGCACGAACAGAACCTCCAATTCCCTCCGCCTGCCGCACGGTCTCGTCACAACACTCCACCCGCCCATTCAGCCGATAGTTCAGCACCCTTGACATCCGAGATCGACGATCCCGCTCACGCCAGCTACTTCACAAACACCCGAACCATCTCCTCAGAGCGCTCCTCACGCCCCCGAAAGCGCAGCCGCGACGACCCAGCCGCGCAATACTGGCACGGCACGATAACCTACCCGCTCTACCTCCCACCCAACCGTCCTCCCCTCCCAGCACCTGAAGGACGCACCTTCGCCATCCTGCGCACGCCGCCCGGCATGAATCCGTGGAATCTCGGCGCGTACCACAATTTCACAAGTGTCTTCGGCACGTACCCGCACCAATGGCTTCTACCCGTCACCCATTCGCCCTGCACGAAACACGAAAGCGCGATTTCTTTCTACGCGATGGGATGGGAATTCGAGCAGTTGCTCGAGGACGCGCGGTTAGTGCAGCCGCCTGATTTCATTAAGAAAGCGAGGCGGAGGGGGAGCTCGGTGGGCGGGCAGACGATGAAGAAGCGGCGGAGGCGGCTGCATGAGGGGTGGCAGAACGGCGAGAGGCCTCCGGGGTGGGAGATGGAGAAGGAAGCGAGGCGATTGAGACGCGCGCAGAGGGAGAGGGAGCGTTGGGGTGAGGATGCTTGGTGAGGCGGGTGAGTGGCAAAATTGGTTGCCTTGGCGGCCTCAGTAAGGCGAGAGGCTCTCTGGTTGCCTTAAGAATGAGGTGGCTGGGTTTAAGTTGTGGAAGTTGCTGTTCTTATTCTCATTCTTGATTACAGCGTTGGCGTTGCGTGGACTCTTGCGCGTGCTTTGGATACTTGGAAACGATCTGCCTCGAACTTTTTGTGGAAAATGGAGTTTTTGTTGGCGAGAAATGTAATACACACGGTCTACATAAGGAATAAACAAATGAAACTGGCTTGAAGTGAAGCTTGGTGAATGTGCAATTGGGGAAAAAGGGGGTATCATAAAAATGGGGTATCATCAGTGAAGGGTAGGGGATGAATGAGCGAATCGCGAAAGGGAAGACGAGGCGAGATGAAGGCAAGATGCGAAAGTAAAACGCGAAGGTGAAGATCCAATGCCAGAAGTAGCCACAAAGAAGCAGTCGAACGAGCGAAATGCCAGAATCAAATGCTTCTCTTGTCGCGGTTGCAAGTGATCGTATCCCTTCGAGCCCAAGGAAGAAGACAACGACGTTTCAGCGAGCCAAGAAGCGTCGTTTGGTGTTGAAGAGTCGTAGGGACTGTGAGCTGGTTGGCAATGGCGTCGTCAAGAGCTCACCGATTGGCGCTACTCTAGAGCCTACTCATCTGTAGACATAGCACCTGATGCACTTGTAATGCGAGCAGGTCGGGCACCGCTCTGGCGCGAGAGCGGGATTGTTCGTGTGGCGGCATTCGCAGCAAACCCTTCACGAGAGTCAGCAATTGTAGGGAGGTATGAAAACAAGATCGCTCACCAAGATCCTTTGACGGGACCGTTTTGACGAGGGCCCGAACGGGGAGCTGCGTTAAGGGCCGGACGGTGCTGTGTGGGACCATAGTTGGCGTGCGCAAATGTCGTTCCTGCGTGCTGATGGTAATGAACGGCAGACGAGGAACAGGTCGCGTGAGAAGACTGGCAGCCGGGAGAGACGATGCTCTCGGGGCGGTAGGAGTTGGCGTTTTGCGAGTTCATTTGATTGGTAGATGAAAGTGAATAGATTGAAAGGTAGAGTGGAGATGCGATTGCTGATGATGGAAGTGCTTAAGATGCGAGAGTTGATGCTCTTCTAAATACTTTTCGATTTGCAGAGAGATACTCAGCTTCTTTATGGACCTACCTGGTCAGAATGAGGCAGGGCGTTGAGCGATTTTTTACCATGAAACAGCGCTGAGCCATGTTGAGGGCGGTTCTTCTTGACCAGTAGTTGTTATTTTAGCAAGCAAGTGGGCTCATAAAAACAGAGCAATTTGGAGGCGATCCAGTGATTGCAGTTGGGCGTACGTGCTTTGCCCCTTCCTAAAGGGCGAGAAAAGCGTTAATCCCTCATGAAAGGGCGATGCTGGAGGCCTTCAGAGTGGAGACAGTCGGATGGACCGTGAGGGCGTCAAATCACGACGACAAATGCGCGCGCGGTATGGATATCAAGAAATATCGCGTCAACATCTAGAGTTATGATCAACGTGGGAGCCACGTGGCTGAGGCGAGGCGTGAAGTGAGGATCGAAGTTCGGAGACAGGCCTCACGGCTCGGGATGTTGGAGACATGATCTGTGTCGCGTGAATATCAGGGCGGGTAATTGTTGAAGCTTCTTGCGATGACCCTGAGGCGGAGCTAAGGTGCTGCGGTAGGTAGGCCTCTTGCACCAAGCCTCCGTGCCTCAACAGGAGCGGTGAGGGAGTTGAAACGCGCAATTTGGTGCCGGCAATAGAGGGCGAAGTCATAGAGTCGGTTGAGGTCCTCCAAATCCGGGGCGAGCAGACGAATTCGGAGGGCGGCCTCTCCTTCATATCACTAGGGGCGGGAGGTGGCTATGTTGAGAAAATTCCGTGGTATTGACTGTGCCACAAACGATGGTAACACAGTGAAGTAAGTGAACGGCCGACGGACCCACCGCCGCTGTCGCGTCAGAGAACGAAGGGAATCCAGAGATGTAAGGCATAAGGCAGCCTCGGATAATAAAATCTTGGCGAAGGCAACCTTTTCTAGAAATGAAAAGGGAAACAGCAGTTGCCATTCTAGTATGCCTTTGCGTTGGCTCCGAAGGTGGTTGGGAGCTTGACATGAGCTTGTTCAATAGCTTATTACTTACTTGCTAGGCGCTTTCCCGCCCACTGATTTAGCCTCGGCTTCCATTTTCTCCTTCTTTGCGCGCTTCTTCATCTGGGTTTTGCTCATGGGAATCCCTGAGCTACTATCGTTTGTGTCGCTGCCCAGGACATCCGACTTTCTCTTCTGGCCATTGGTGGGATTGGTGGCTTGGCTGTTTGTGGCGCCTGTCTGCTTGCCAGCCTTACCATTGACGTCGGGTGTCTTCGTTTCGGACACAGGTTTTTCGCCTCCATATACGACGTTCACAACTCCTCTGTAGCTTGTCCGCTTTAATTGCGCACCAACCATGGCGTTCCTGGCTTCTTTGGTCATAGCCTCGTATCCTTTTTCTTGTCCCAAACCCCAGACTGCGGCCAGATTGATCGCATCCCATGGTCCTCTACATGCGACAGCAGCCTTGGCCTCGGAGCTAATCAGCAGACCTCGAGATCGCGTAGCGCGGATTAACTGAGTAACATTGCTGATCAAATTTCTCCGTCCTTGGCTATCTCCGAGCAAGCCTTGTCCGTAACAGATCTCGATCTTCTTTCCGAGCTTGATCGCTTCCGAGAGTGTCTTGAATTTGAAGTGGAATGGAAAGCGTTGGGTGAGGTCGAGCGAGATGATGTCGCAATCGAGGCTGCCACAAGCAAGCTGGAGTGTCTTCTCGTCAACCGGTCGAAGCGCGAGTATGTCGTATTGTGCAGCTAGCGCATTGAGTCGCGCATTTTGAAGCGAATCGGTCAGAGTCAAGGTTATACGTCGCCTAATCTCAAGTTTTGGAGGGAGGTCCTTGTATGGAAGAGGATTGGGTATCGCGCAGGACTGGAGCTGTCAGCAAAGTGTAGCGATGCAATCATGAGACATCGTCTGTGCTCACAAGTTCATTGGGGATCTTGCCAGTCATGGCATAGTTAAGAGCGACGACATTGTAGCCCAGCTCGTGTAGGAAGTTCAGAGTCCTTGGGATGCCGGAATCGTTCGCGGTCCAAGGAATATTACAGTCGTAAAACATGGCTGGTGTTGTGTTGGTGCTGCCTCCTCATTGCTCCTTTCGGTGGGTAGTTTGCAATAACGCAATAATTCATGATCCAGCCTCCATATCCGCGACGCGCCGAAAGAGGGAAGTCGCAAATGGGAAGTGAATGTTAAGTGATCACATGCTCAAATTGCGAAGTGAAAGTCAAGTCTAGCAGTCGCCGATAAGGCTAGCGAGCCTGAGCGGAAGCACCCGATTCAAACAACCCCACTTCCTTCGCAGAGTGTCTGAGTCCAACAGCCACACTACTGCTCCAGCAATACCAGTCGACCTCGCATCAGAGAAGAGGCTGCTCAGGCTCCGTCTTCCTCCACCCTCTGACCTCACCCTCGAGGCTGCGGCCACCAGCCTCCACCCTGACACCCACTGCGCCACGCGCTCACCTGCACCTCTTCCTCGCAGCCTGACCGCTCTCCGTTTCTCCCAACCCCGCTACATCCCACTTGCAGAGCGCAGAGAGCGAGCGCGCTCGAATCGTCACCATGGCGCGCGTGTACGCCGACGTCAATCAGCAGATGCCCAGGGCATACTGGGACTATGACAGTGTCAACATCAGCTGGGGTGTCCTGGAGAACTACGAGGTCGTGCGCAAAATAGGTAAAGACACTTCGAGACACATGCGCCGCATTGCTTGGCTTTGATGGCTAACGTTACATTCCTTACAGGCCGCGGCAAATACAGTGAAGTCTTCGAGGGCATCAACGTGGTCAACTACCAAAAGTGCGTGATCAAGGTCCTCAAGCCTGTGAAGAAGAAGAAGATCAAGCGCGAGATCAAAATCCTGCAAAACCTCTCTGGCGGACCCAATATTGTCGCGTTGCTCGACGTGGTACGAGACTCGCAATCGAAAACGCCCTCGCTGATATTCGAGCACGTCAATAACACCGACTTCCGCACCTTGTACCCGAAATTCCAGGACATCGATGTCCGCTACTACATCCATGAGCTCCTGAAGGCGCTCGATTTCTGCCATTCGAAGGGCATAATGCACAGAGACGTCAAACCGCACAATGTCATGATCGACCACGAAGCTCGCAAGCTCCGGTTGATTGACTGGGGTCTTGCGGAGTTCTATCACGCGGGAACCGAGTACAACGTGCGTGTTGCCTCGCGTTACTTCAAGGGCCCAGAATTGCTTGTGGATTTCCAGGAGTACGATTACAGCTTAGACATGTGGAGCTTGGGAGCAATGTTTGCCAGCATGATCTTCAGGAAAGAGCCCTTCTTCCACGGCAACTCAAACTCCGATCAACTGGTGAAGATCGCAAAGGTGCTGGGAACGGAGGACCTCTTTGACTACCTCGACAAGTACGACATTGAACTTGATGCACAGTACGACGATATTCTTGGCAGATTCCCCAAGAAGAACTGGCATGCCTTTGTCAACTCGGAGAACCAGCGGTTCGTCAGCAACGACGCGATTGACTTCCTTGACAAGTTATTACGCTACGATCACCAGGTGAGTGATATTCTGACGAGTCTCTACTGCAACTCGTATCAAATGCTAACAGTTTTACAAGGAGCGCCTCACGGCTAAAGAGGCGATGGCACACCCCTACTTTGCGCCTATAAGGCAAGCGGAACTCGAGCAGCAGAATTCGACCAATGCCCATCAATGATTTCCTGAACACTAACTTTCGAGCCATGCGGCTATGTCTGGAGATGTATTTTGGCTCGTCGAGAGCAGTTCGAATGAAGGATCTTGCTAGTTTGGAAAGCAAGACGGCAAGAAGTTACAGGTCCTGCATAGCTCGGCTCGGGGGGCTTTGAACCTGCAAGGGGGCGCGTTCAGCGAGTGTTCAGGCTTGGAGGACGAGCAAAGCAGCCTGGTCGCTCGCGGCCGCCCAAGTCATTACTCGGAGCTAGGACGTAAGAAGAACTGCATCTCGACACGCCGCCTCATAATGGTCATGCATAGGGAATAGTACAGCAACGGATGATGAATTTCAAATTTTATTCTTCTTCAATTACTGGTACATTGTTTTTGCTTTTATACACGTAATGACAACACCTATGCCTTCGCCTGCGCCGCCGGCTTCTTCGCCGCGGCAGCAGGAGCAGCAGCGGGAAGCAGACTCTTCAGCTTGCCGAGAAACTTGTCAGAGTCCTTGCCCAGGTATGTAAAGTTCCTGAGCAATTCTTTCGCAACCGAGTTCACAACAGGCTGCTTGTGTGGCTGCTTGCCGCTCAACAGGCCCTGCTCGTCGTACTTGCCCACCACCATGCGGTTGATGATCTCCTGCGCGACCGTCTGTGGCAGAGGCTTGAACTCGCGCGTTCTCCGCACTGCCCCTTCGAGGTTTCTTCTCTTCCACAGAAGCTCCTCGCCCAGCTTGTCCTTGGGCGTGCCCTTGTCCAACGCTTGCTGCACCTCCTTCTGCACCTCTTTTAGCTCCGCAGACAGCTTTTCATGGAGCTCTACGTGTTCGGTCTTCTCTTTCAGGGAGCGGAAGGCTGTGAGTTTGTTTCCGTAGAAGCGAAGGCGTTGTTTGATCTCTGGCTTGGCGTCGCTGGCAAGGGTGCTGCGGGGAGTCAGGAGGTTGATGCGGTCCTCGACCATGCCTGGGGTGTTTGAAAGGAGGAGGGTGGATGTGTTGGAGTTTGCCAGGAGTGCCTCGGGAGTCTGAGCTGGCTTCTTGGGAGAGAGATTCTTGGCTGGTGCGGTTGGGCGTACGGCGGAAGGGTCTGGTGAAGGAGAGGCAGCAGGTACTCTGACGGTACCGCTGTTGGGGTGGCTCGTAGCTGGTGCCTCTGGGACGCTTCCACCTCGAGGCGCCATTACACTCGGGCCGCCGGCACTTGGGTCAGTCATCCTGTTCCCATGGCCGGGCGTTCCAAGTGCCTGAGCAAATGGGCCTTCTTTCCCTGCGCTCTCATCCGGGCCTATCTTCTGGTTTGCTTGCGATCGAGGGCTATTGCCAGAGTTTCTCGGTTGGGCTCCATCCACTTCGGCGTTTCGTCCATTGAGGTTGGCCTTCGGGAGGTCGGCGGCGAGAGCAGAGATCTCAGACGAGACTTTGGCAGCGCGCTCCTGGCGATTCGGTCCACGCTTGGGTGCGTTGTAAGGAGTTCCATTGTCGTTGGCCTCGTTCGGTTTGCCCTCCTCGGCCATGTACTGCTTCGACATGTGGAAGCAGCGCAAGCATTGTCTGTTTTGCTGCCAATTTTGGCGCAGGAGTTGCCTCTCGGCAGAGCTCAGCAGGGAAGCGCCGCGTTGTTGTATCATCGTGACCGTGGCACTAGCTGGCGATTCCTAGTGTCCTGTTCGCAACATTATCTCTCTGAAGCGCCATTAGCCAAGCCCTGGCTCTCTCCCGCTCCGGCTCGCTTCCCCTTAGGGCAATCGCGACCAATCGCGACAACAACATCGTGACTCTCCTTCAACCTCACCATATAACACCCAGAAACACACCTGCAGATATTGATTGGTTATCGCTCATCACGCTCAATCATCATGCTATCACGCTCGCCAACGCAGATCACTCTCACGCAAGCTGATATCGCCGCTTTCGAGCAGCGCAAAGCAGCCAGCGATGCTATGAAGGCGCATCACAGGGAGAGTTCTCAAGACACCACAGAGAGCCTGCAGGAAAACGACGACTCTCCTGCTGCCAGCGCTCGGGCTCATGCGGCTCGGGCGAAGAAAGCTAGAGAGCAGAGGATGGGCTTGAATTCGGGTAGATGATGCGAACTACAATTCCTAAAAGAAAACGACCTACGACTCTCAATTGTTATTCACGGCGACGACTTGAATTCGATTTCGTTTCGTATTTTGTGCCTTGCTCACAACGGGATGCCTTTTCTGTCTCTTGGACAGTGGCGCTACGAAATACCCTTCATATCAGCGTCGGTTGTCTCTTTCCGTTCGATTTCGCATGGCATCGATTCTTGTGAGTGCGGCACTTTCTGCCACTGCTGCCATCCGATGAGTCAGTTGCGGTGTTTGCTGTCCTGGTTTTTGTTCTGCCAGGTGGGAGTGCGAAGGACCGAGGCTGTTGGAAGCATGCCACATTTGCCTGCTGTTTCTTGAGTACATTCTCAGGATATTAGGCGATCTGTCATTATTGCCTAGCATGGCCCATGTCTTTTGCGAGTTTGAGCTGTTGTGAGGCATTCGGGGACTTGTACATTACTGTTGCCAAAGTCGAGGTTGGCGTTGTTGCTGCAGCATTGGTACCGAACGACATGATACTTCTTCTTTTTCAAGAAAAACTTAAATCTGCTCCGACAGGCAATCGGGATCTCATGCTGGATTGCTCAAATGAAAAGGAAAGTTGGATTGTGAATGGCTAGTATCCTCTGAGCCGGATGTACCGCCACTTCAGCAATGCTACACACGTCAATCTCTATGCGCAATGCTCGGCGGAGTCCCGAGGGCAAGCAACAACATTTTGCATCTCTTGACGGTCTACAGACTACCATACGGATAACGCGTTTCTCTTCGCAATGTTGTGTCTCGCTCAATGTCCCTTGCGTGGGGACCCTTGGTCATCCAGCCTCGAGAAATTAGGCTGGTGGACAACATTCCAAGCCAGATATGTGGCAAACATGGCTAGCAGACGCGTAGCCAGCTTGGACGTGTAGTCCTGTTAATGCGCTCTCTGCCTCATTATCTTTGAACGGAGCTCTACCTGTTGATATCGACAATTAGCCTTCCATGGCCAAATCAGCAGTGTTTCGCAGCGTCTTCGCTACCGCCGCTGTACTCTCTGCGATCATCACTTCCACGGCCGGCATCGAAAATGTCAACTTCGGATCTGTTGAAGATTACGCGTTGTCGGAACTGGATCTGAGCATTAGGTATCCAAATGCCTTTACGGGCCCACAACTTGATGTAATCCCTGAGCTCGACGCCGACACCGCTCCTCCCAACACACATCAACATCAGAAGCGTTACGGCTCGGGGGCGCCGTACTGGGTATCTCAAATCAAACGACAGGGAAAATCGCCATATGCTGGCAACACGTCCTTCGTGATCTGGCGAAACGTCAAAGATTACGGTGCTAAAGGAGATGGTGTCACCGACGATAGCGTGGCACTCAATCTTGCTATCTCGATCGGCGACCGATGCGGTCTGGGTTGCGACAGCCGTCTCTCAGAAGCTGCCATCGTTTACTTCCCTGCTGGAGTCTACCGGGCTTCGAAACGCATCATCATGTACTACCACACGTCGCTTGTGGGAGACGCCAATGATCTCCCCGTGTTGAAAGCAACAAGCGACTTCGACGAGATCGGTCTGATCGATGCCAATGTATACCTTCCATATGGTTTCAACTGGTATGCAAATCAGAACAACATGTGGAGGCAAATACGCAACTTCGTCATCGACTTGACAGAGGTGCCCCCAGAAAGAATTTGCTCAGGCATCCATTGGCAAGTCGCGCAAGCTACAAGCCTGCAAAACATCGTCTTTGAATTAGCGCCGGTGAGAATAGGCGATAATGCACAGCAGAAGGGCATCTTCATGGACAACGGATCAGGAGGTTGGCTTGAAGATCTCATCTTCAATAACGGCCACATCTGCCTCTTCTCTGGTAATCAGCAATTCACCATTGTCAATGCCACCTTCAACAAATGCAATACGGCTATCTACCAGAATTGGGCATGGGTCTTCTTGTACAAGGACATCGAAATTAACGACTGTGGTGTTGGTTTGGACATGACCCAAGGCGGTGATATCCCGGCTATGGGCTCGGTCATCATGCTGGATTCTACCATGAGAAATACGCAATTCGGTGTTGTCACTACGTTCAGTGGCAAGAGTACGCCTGCATCTGCTGGAACTCTCATTCTCGACAATGTGGATTTCATCAACACAGACCCCGCCGTATCGTACCCTAATGGTACCGTGCTTGCCCGCGGAAACAGAAAGATCGATAGCTACATGCAAGGCCGAGTGTATTCTGCCTTCGAATCTACCTATCAAGAGAACAATCTTACTTGCTATGGACCAGCTGCGAGATCTGCCAGAATCCAACAAGAAACCGGCAAGGCACCGAAGCCGCAGATTCTGTTAGATGCACGCAACAGATTCTTCCTGCGACGCAAACCACAGTACGAAGGTGTGCCAGTGGAGAAGTTCAAGTCGGCCATGGACTTTGGCTGCTCGGGCGACGGTGTCACAGACCAGACGGACTGCGTACAGCGATTCCTCAACTCGATCAAGCGTGACGAGATCGCGTACTTCGATCACGGCTCGTACATCATCCGCGACACGATTGAATGCCCGATCAATATCAAGATCGTCGGCGAGATGTGGGCCATCATTATGGTGGAGAACTCGCCAGCGTTCGATGACATGGACAATCCTCGCGTTGCGTTCCGCGTCGGCAGACCAGGCGAGGTGGGTGAGGTTGAGATCACTGACATGCTCTTCGAAACTCGTGGTCAGACTCGAGGCGCTATCGTCATGGAATGGAATCTGGCAGCCACTGCGCCCGGTACCGCTGGCATGTGGGACACGCACTTCCGTCTTGGTGGCACTAACGGAACACAACTGCAGGCGAACAACTGCGCAAAGAGACCCGCCAGAGCTCACGGTGCCGACAAGTGCTGGGTGGCGTTCATGATCCTGCACATCACGAAGCAAGCGTCATTGTTCATGAGCAACAACTGGGGGTGGGTAGCCGATCACGAGATGGATCTCGACGACCACAACCAGATCGACATATACAATGGCCGCGGTCTGCTGGTCGAATCCGAGGGACCCGTATGGATCTACGGTAGCTCCTTCGAACACTCTATGTTGTATAACTACAACTTCGCGAACGCGAAGAACCTCTTCATCGGCATCATTCAGAGCGAGACAGCGTAAGTTCGTACCAATACAGATAAGAGATTGCCCAACTGACAACTGCCTCCCAGCTACATGCAAAACAATCCAGACGCCCTCTCCTCTTTCCAACCTCTAGCCCAATACTCAGACCCGACCTTCGAAAACTGCTTCCTGCCGACGTGCGCCAAGACGTATGGCCTCGTGATCAAGAACAGCCAGTACATCTTCAACTACGGCGCGGGTCTGTACAGCTTCTTCAATAATTACGACAGCGGCTGCATCCTCACCCAGAACTGCCAGCAGTTCATGGTGACTGTGGAGAAGAGCCAGGCGATTTACTTGTTCGGTTTGAGCACGATCGCCGCGCAGAACATGGTCGAGGTCGATGGCGTGTCGTTGGTGCCTGAGGGCCCGAATGTTAACACCTTCTGCCGCACTGTGGCGATTTTCGAGTATCCTTGATTGGGAGTGCCTTGGGCTGTGAGATGAATTCGGTGGTATCTTTATTTCCCTACCAGTTGGACAAGTTGTGGTTTTCTACTAATCGATTATCGCGAGCTATCTTTTGTTGACTTCCGTCTTTGGTTGAATAGCACAATTGAGTTCGATTCTGCTACCTCAATGTATCTTTCCCTCTACCAGAACACACTTTTACCACTCACTCCCCCTGGCCTCGGCCCATTCTCATCTGCAAGCAGGTATGCATTCCGGTCTAGCATACGCAGCAAAGCACGCGAGCGTCCGGCAGTCGTCATCAACACCCGCACCAGTGGCTGACCTTGTCCTGATGATCGAGCAGACTTCGGGCCTGCGGCCATCAGAATCTCAACCATCTTGTCCAGATATTGAGACGTACTGGCGTCGTCTAAGCATTGGAAGCCATCTATAACGATCAAAAGCATCGAGTCCATTTGCTCGATAGCAGTGTCGAGCAGCTGAAGGGCAGCGTCCATGGTGGACAAAGTCCCATCGAGACTTTCGAAAGCCCTGATCTCCATGTGAACGGGAGCCTCTGGCGTCAGAGAAAGCAATTCAATCAATTGCCTAATCAGCGCATAGACCAGCGAAATCAGCGCTCTGGCCTCTTTCGTAGTCCCTTCGTGCACGTCAAGGTCTGACGGCAACGCGCAAAACCAAGAGATTATCGGTATACCGATGGCGTCACCCTGCTCGACCAAGCTTGCAGCAACCTTACTTGTCGTGCTCAACCCTTGATGATCGCGTCTTGTGGGTCCAGCGACTGCCAGCAGCGTATCTTCGATGTTGGTCACGAAATGTCGGAGGCGATTGGCGATTTGGCTGGTGACCATAACGTTTGCTGGGATTTCGAATGACAGGCGCATTTGGTTTCGGTCAAAATGTAACTCGAGATCGCGCGACGCAAGAAGAAACTCTTCCCTGCCAGCGATAGCTTGTACATTTGACTCAGCGATAGCCAGCAACTGTGCGCCCTCTGAAGCCTGCAACATTTGCGCGGAGGTGAGTCGTTTGCCGGGAATCTCATCCAGCAGTCTCTCCGTTGCTCGAGCCTCAAGACCCTCTGTCGTTTGCTGATAAATATAGACAGCCAACGATTTCAACCTTTCCGTGCCCTCCAGCTTTAGCGCATGCTTCTGCGCACCTTCGAGTGCGGCCTCTCGCGTCACCTGTTTGGCCACTTCAGCCAAATCGGCCGCATATCGAGTAGCACCTTGAGCGCCTAGTCGCAAGTCTGCGACCTCCGCGCTGACCCTTTGAAGCTCGAGGCGCATCACCCTCCCCTCTGCCCAAGCCCCCAAGTGACCCAGGTGCTTGATCTTTCTCGCAAAATCTTTGATCGTGGCAATTTGCTCTGCGAAGGAGTCGTATAGGTTCTCACGAAGCGAGCCGAGCATGCGTCGGCGGTGCTTCTTGAGATACCAGCCCATGGCGTCTTCGAGAAAGAGGAAGATGTGTCCATACAGATTTGCAATCAGCCTTTGCGCCTCTTTCGTGTTGAACAAGGACTGCACTCCTAAGCATTCGCCGACGCAATCGGTAATCTCTTCAAAACTTTTGGACAAGCCGGCAGCGGTTCTCTCATGGTTCACACTGGCCTTGATGATCGTTGCAAGGGTGCCAGTGAAGAGCGAAACATACTCGTTCCCTGCAGGCAACACTTGCAGCATCGTTTCATGGCCAGACAACCCTTCACATGCTTTGTGGAAGTACCTCTTCAGAGCACTGTACTTTCCTTGCTTGCGCTTGTCGGTCCACTTCTTGGATACGTCCTGGGCGATGGAGATCACTTCGGAGACACTAAGCTGGCGTGTCTCGAAGTCGTCTTCTACCGCGAGCTCTTTTCGAAAGCCTTTCCACTTGTCGAGAAGGTATTTCCCTTCTATATGCAAGGGTGCAATATCTGGCTCTCTGTTGATAGTGAGTAAGGGTCAAGAGCTCTCAACTTCTGGAAACATACGTATCGCCTGGCTCGAAGGCTTCGAAGTATATCTGCCAGCCTGCAGGCTCATTCACCTGCTTTTGGATGATCTTCTGTAACTGGCTTTGGTTCTCAGGATTCTTGTCGGGTATGGTCGATGTGAACGAGCGGACGACCGCTTTGGGTTAAAGCTTCATGATCGCTTTGTCTTCATGATTTGGGCATCACGGAAGTTGAGACTGCCGCTTACCTTATGTATTGAAAGCGGAACCAGGCTGATGGCTAGCTTCAAAGTTGTACCAACTATGCGCGGAACACCGGTGCGTTTTCTTATGGCTCATGCTGACTGCATACAGGTGCAGCTCGCTTGCATTTCGGGCGATAGACACCCGAAAGCTGTAATCATTCAATAAACCTCGACTCCCCGTCTCAGCTGAATTGTCATCACACTTACGCGCTTCATTCTATGCACCGACGAGGAAATGTCTCAAGCGGCTGGTTATCCTGTCAGAATACCAAGAAGCGGGAATAATCCACCAAAGCAGTACCAAGCACAGGTATTTGATCATGAGCCAGCCAGCGATCTCGATGGCTCTCTGCCCACTCCCTCCGAGGCGATTCGTTATCGAGCGGAGTTTCTGGGCGAACATGATCGTACCGTTGTACACTCCATAACCCAGAGCGAGCCCCTTGAAGAACCGAATGAGGCTCACGATGCCCCGGATGCGGATGGCTCTGGGTCTCGTCCTGTCTTCGATGCCGTGACCATTTACACGTGCAAAATGAGTCTGGAACTAGCGGTATACCTGGCTATGTCGACTATTTAGGGGCCCACGTCAGTATGGAGCTTTTGTCATTGCAGGGCCAGCGCAGAATCGATGTCTTCTCAGAATATCTCGTGCATGCCATTCGAAGTGTGGTGAGCTACTGACCTGCTCTCAACTTGGTGTCTGGCTCGCAATTGTCGATTCCGGAACCATACAGCCTTCTTGTTCATTATGCCGAACAGCTGAACGATTATGCAGCGGCCTGTGTCCCTGATGACGACGGAAGAATCTGCGAAAAGAAAACACTGGTGAAAGAGCACTGGCAGATGGCCCAGAAGTATCTCGATGAGAACATCATGGCAGCTGTGTCTCGCGAGCGCGAGCGCCATGAGCGTGGGTTCGCGACATTCGAACACCTTTGGCTGCTTTTCAAGCCAGGTACGGATGTCATCACGATGGCGAGCACGGTTGGCCAAAAGTCTGCTGCACCGTTTCGTCGAGGCTATGTTGTGGATAACATGGAGCGGAGAAATGACGGCAAACAATGGAAATTCATCCTGTGGAGCCTCGAATATGATGGTGCAAGTGTTGGGATAGTGGAGCGAGCATATTTCCTTGACGCATTCGAAGGTGAAGTCAAGATTTCAGCACTACCCATCGTCCCCGCTGGTCGACTGGATCACATGAACGATCAAGAAACTTGGACTGAGACGCTGAGAGCGGTTGGCAAAAAGGCTTTCGGCTTACTGAAACCAATTTGCATGACACATACCGGCCCGGTCATGGAAGCTCCTTTTGCTGAAGCTAATGGATTAGTCGTGGTGGACATGAAGACCTTTTACGCCGACCCTGACTCACCGCGACCGCTCCTACGACCGCCAACAATCCAAGGATCGGGAATGGCTGCGTGTCGGTGTTCCGTATGCAAGGAAAGCGTGCAACACACAGAAGACTTGCCTGCCTCCCCAGGGCTTTTCGAGGGCTATGATAATATCGATGTCGGCGCCTCTGTTCTGACGGAACACCAAAGTTTCTTGTTCCCCAGTGTCGTGATTGCATTACACTTCAGGTCGCGCGCCTGGAAAGTCTTGGATGTCGTAAACCTGGGTCCTGCGCAATTCCAGCCCGACATTCTGAATACGTTGGTCATGAGCGACAAACGGATCAAAATGCTCAAGGCTCTGTCGAAGAACTTCATGATGCCCGCGGACGGCGATGCTCATATCGAGCCTCACAAGGGTTTCTGGTCTGCAGACTTCATCAAAGGCAAAGGCAAAAGCGAAATCATACTGTTGCACGGCAGGCCTGGCGTCGGCAAGACTTACACAGCGGAGTGCATGGCGGAACACACCAGGCGACCCCTCCTGGTATTGACGTGTGCAGACATCGGCACTGATCCCGAACAGGTTGAAGGTAACCTCGAGACTTATTTTCAGATGGCGAAAAGTTAGGGTGCACTCGTGCTTATTGACGACGCCGACATCTACATGGAAGTAAGTATAAGATGGACAGATTGATATTACACGTCCAGACAAGCATTAACGCTTACTCAGAGGCGCGCCAACAACGACCTGGATCGCAACAGCTTGGTTGCAACCTTTCTCCGCGCCCTAGAATCGTTTGAAGGCATGCTGTTCTTGACCACCAACCGTGTCGGAGCTTTCGATGACGCTTTCGTGTCTCGCATCCATGTCAAGCTCTACTATCCTCCGCTACGCAACGAAGATCGTCAGAAAATCTGGACGTCGTTCGTCAACAAACTGACGCGCGAGCGACGAAACGAGATCTACGTCACCCGCGAGGCCAAAGATTACATCAAAGGTAAAACCATCCGGGAGCTCGATTTGAACGGCCGTGAGATCCGCAATGCTTTTCAGACTGCCGTGGCTCTGGCCGAGTATGACCAGCATCGCGACGATGAGGGTCTGATTCTCGTTGAGGACAGTCACATCGAGCAGGTGGCCGAGATGACTCAGGAGTTTCAGGAATACCTCACCAAACTTCATGGCAAGCAGCACTTTTCTACTTATGTGTTGTGCGTGTATGAGCTGACGATCGAGCAGAAGCCAACGAGGCGAAGCGCGCAGCTAGAGCTTTTGATCGACTGGATGCGAAGGAGTAGGGTGTCGTCTTGCATCTTATTTTTATGGAATCACGAAGTCATGACCATCATATTCTCATTTTTGCTCTGTGTACTACCTGAGAGTGTCAGTGAGTCTACGTTGATATCAACGTGGGATATCCGGATAACCTTCAAAGTCTAAAAGCTCGACCACCACCGTTTCAGCGGAAACCTCGCAGTCGCGAGGAATCCTCTATCAAACAATAACAAGACACAAGTAGTTTTTGTATGTGCTGTCCTGTCCGTGCCTCCTAGAGTGCCCGAGTCGCATTGTCTGATGCATGCCCTCGGGTATCCGCGGTGTTGTACAGGCAGCGTTCTAGCTTGGGCACTAGTAGTGGGCGGATGACGCCCTGCGGCTTCTAGGGCAAATTGTCGGGCTGGTTTATTGAAGCTAGTGGTGAGGAAAATCGTTGTGCTGTGTGTGTGTGCGTTGTGTGGGTGATTCGTGGTGGGTGATGAAGCCATTGCATTGGTCTTGTGGAATTTTTACGCGCCACCACCCGTCTAACAGCTGGCGCGCTGTCGTTCAGGGTCTTCTTGCAGAGGGCACAAGACATGTGATTTCGCTTCAGTGCTGGCATCTCACGAACTCGTCGCGAGTACTGTATTTTAATGCGGTGTCTGCGCACGGCTATCGACGTCTGGGAATAATGGCGAGCAGATGAGATAGATATATCCAAAGCCCAGAGTACAAATAAGACCAAACGGCTGATGCGGCGTCTGCAACGGTGTGAGGATAAACTATTGTCCATTTGACGTCAAGTCTGCCTGGGAGGAATTTCCCTTGTAAGGGTAAAACGCCAAAAAAAAGGAAAAGAAAGTAAGGATGACGAAGGAAGCGAGACAACAGAAACGTAAGCACTGACAAATAGATAACGGTTCTTGGATGTCAAACTTGCCAGAAGCACGCAAGCACCAGCCCGCCATATAAGGTTGTCATGGTTTTCTATCTAGAAGGAGACCGTTGGCTGCGCTCACCGTTCTCACCGTTCTGGCGCCGTTCTGGTGGCACGTATACATGTAAAATTCCCCATGCACGACAGCATGTACCTACTGTTTTAGGGTTGAGCCTCGGTGCTTTGTCGTCCGGGTGGTCGGGAATTACAGTATCGCGGTCGCGGGATTGAGGGAGAGCCAAGGTTTGAGACGTCAGGGTTGGAAGGAGATGTCGAGTCAGATCAGAAGGTGGGCACGTGACTTGTTCGAGTGTTGGTATCGGATGGAAGTTTTTCTGAGGAAGGAACGAGGGAGTCAACCTCACTTACCGACATATTTGCATTGATGATGTGAGGTTTTGCGGGGGAAGAAAACAGCAGATCTGGTGGGAGTTGGGGAGAGAGATAAGCTAACCCGATGCGGCCGGATTGGACTCGACTTATCTCAGCTCTGATTGGATGACGGAATTCCTTATCTATGGGCAAAAAGGCTGTGTCGCGGGTTCAAGCACATAGGCATGTTTCTCTCACGTACTCCTTTGCGCATCTTACGTACAGACAGGCCTGCTATTGCCTGGCATGTAACGCTTCCAGCCCTTGGCTTGACGAGCCCTGCCGATACCTCCCACGCAAGCGATAGCTGGTTGGCGGTAGGGCGCCGTAACTCGTCCATAGCCATCGTCTCCTCGCAAATACTAATATCTATCGTTCAACTCACCCATCGTCTATCTGTCTATCTATCTCCCTTATCTCCCGTTGCTGCTGCTCTTGCTTGCCGTGCTCTCGCATCAGGCCAGGCCCTCTCTCGCTTCCTTGGATGGTCAGCATTTCCCTTGCCACGAGCCCATCTCTCGCCCAATGACACCCAAGACCATCAACCACCTCATCCTCATCGCCGCTCTCTGCGACTCGGGCGACCGCAACTAGATCACTACCCTTAACTCCTCGATCCCGGCAACCCTCTTCCGCGCGATAAGGATCCCTTTCCAAAACATTACCCATTAAATCTACACCTCCAAATTCCATCCTGCCCCAGCCCTATCCTATCTACTCACCTATCTCTCACGCCTACTTTCTCCCCCTCTGGTCCCAATCCGTCCATTCCCCTCGGGTCCTCCAGCCAGTCCCAGCACGAGTATTGTCCGGAGTAGGCGGGGCCTGGGACGTGCTACCCTCCTTGATATCAACACTCCACATCACTGCCCGAGCCCTTATACGCGCCGCCTACCGCTGTTATGGCTACTGCTGTGGCCGTTCATCCACTGGCTCCCAGACCCTGTTCCCGCGATATAGCTGCCTGGTCGCCACCCAAGCAACGATTGATGGACAACAACGAGTCTCGACCCGCCTTGAAGCAACTGCAGCAGACTGCCTCTCAGCAGCGACCTCGTCGAGAACGACCGTGTGACGGCTGTCGACGCCGCAAAAGCAAGTGTGTCTTGCAGGAGAACCGTCGTTGCGTCCTGTGCGAGTTTCACAAGCAGGACTGTACGTTTGTTGAAAACGCCCAGCCGCGGAAACGCAAGGTCGACGACAGCGCCAAATCCGAAAACTCACCAAACAAAAAAGCGGCATCGTCAAAAGCATCGTCACCTCCTGCGAGTTTACCTCAACAACAGCAACAACAACCTCTTTTCGATCTCTCCAACATCCCTGCTCCCGCGCCGCCAGTCCAGCCCGTTGGCACCAAAGTCCTGTCTGTGGTCGATGAATCGTTGAGTCTTCAACGCCACCGTCACTGCAGGTATGTCGGCCAAACCACTGCCCTCGACGCCCGCCTGATTGGGCTCGGAGATTTCAACGACACGAACGAAACCGAGTCCCAAGTCGGCGTCCTTCGACAAGTTACAGGGACCGAATATTTCAGCACGCACGATGATGCCGACGTTCCCATGCCGGACGACGAAGCGAGGGCATTGGCTGAGATTGAGCGGATAGTGGGGCCTCATGCAAACAAGCTGATCGAGATCTTCTTCCGCAATGTACATCCCAGCTTTCCCATCGTTCAGAAGCAGGCCTTCTTGGACAGACATCGACATGGCGACCGGCAGTTCAACCCACCTTTGCTGGCGGCCATGTACCTTTTGGCTCTTGGATGGTGGAGTCAAGAGCCTACGTTGGCCTCACAACCCATACCAGACGTTAACAGACTCGAATACATCGCTATCACCAGCCTGACCATGGCTATGCAACGACCCAAAATTTCTGCCGTGCAGGCTGGCTTGCTACTTTTGCAGCGGGCCAAATCCAGCACGTGGACTCTGACCGTACAACTTGTGGCTTTGGGTCAAGACATTGGACTTCACCTCGACTGCTCAAACTGGTCAATACCTCTTTGGGAACGTCGCCTTCGCAAGCGACTCGCTTGGGCGCTCTACATGCAAGACAAATGGAGCGCGGTTGGCCACGGTCGACCCTCACACATCTCTGCAGCTGACTGGAACGTGCCACCACCGCAACCAGACGACTTTGACGAATCAGTCCCTCCATTAAAAACATCACCCGACGAAGAAGACGAACAAATGCTACGAGGACGCTCCCTCTTCAACCAAATGATCACCCTCACCTCCATCATGGCCGAAGTATGCGACACCTTCTACTCCCAAACGGCCAAAGCAGACATCGACCGGGCCGGCCGCTACGCCACGCAAATGGTGCTCAACCGCGCCAAACCAGTGCAAATCCGACTGAAAGACTGGTTCGCCAAGCTCCCCGCCGAGTGCAAAATGGACTCGTACAACACCAACGTCGTCAGCGCCACCGGCTACCTGCACCTCGCCTACTTCGCCACCGAAATCAGCATCCACCGCCGCATCGTGCAGTCCCTCGACCCCTCCACCGCCGACCCCTACATGCTCTACATCTGCCGGTCGGCGGCGAAGACCCGCCTCATCAGCGCCATGGACTTCGTCAACCGCCTGCGGCCCGAACACCTCAGCGCCTTCTGGTACTTCGCGTCGGCCTCCAATTTCGCTCTGATCGGCACGTTCGGCGCGCTGCTGCAGGCCACCAGCCCGGGCGCCGAGGAGGCGGCTTTCTACGCCGCGCGCCTGAATGAGTTCAAGTGGACGCTGGGTGTTAGCGCGGGCAAGGCGCCGTGGATTCAGGGCGCGCAGGAATTGCTCGATGCGACAGCGCTGATGCTCACGAGGTTGCCGAGTAAGCCGGCGAGCGTGGCGGATGAGGAGGGCATGGATGAGGAGTTGATGATGACGGGGTTTGGGGTGGGGATGGGGAGTGGGAAGGGGGAGATGGAGGTTGAGGGGTGGTGATGATGGTTGCATTTCTCTCGACGAGTGGCGGGGAGCTTTTGTCCTCCCGCCTTGCTTCTTTTTGCCTTTTAGAATTCGCGGCCGGTTTTTTGCCTTTCCTCTCTTGCACTGCAAGAGAGTGTCATTATATTATTTTTCTTTTTTCTTTTGACGACGATACAAGGATACCAAGATCTGGGAATAAGGGAGTTATCTTTTTTAGAATCTTTACAACGAAGACTGAAGGTCGACGGGAAGAGATAAGACTGTTTGGTTTTCACTATTGCACTCTAGAATGAAAGAAGACGTTTAGAACAGACAGAATTCTCTTTCCTTTCTTGTTTTTGTTTATATGCCACGGCAGGAACACAAGAGTGCCATGGTGAATTACACAAGTCTGGAATGACAATCTCCCTTTCGCTTTGGCCGAGCCGGTCTTCACTACCTTAATCTTGCTAGGCTGGCCGACAGTGTGATGATGGAGATGATGAAATTAATCAAGATACATGTAACCAAAAGGAGAACTCCTCGCTATCCAACGATGGAATGTATAGAGTAAGGAAAGAAGAGAAACGAAAAAAAAAAGAAAAGAAAAATCCATCCCCTCCAAGGAGAAAACCAACCCAAAAAAACGCCATCATGATCCTCGTAAGAAACCCCCTCAAAACTCCTCCTCCTACCAATCTCACCTATCTCACAACACTAACCATCTCCCTCTCCCTCAAATCCCCCCCTCTCCTACCAACCGTAACCCTCTCGACTTTCCTCGCCTGATCCTTGACCATCAAGCCCTCCCAGTAAAGTTTCTCCCCCCTGCCCACATCCGCGTCGGCATCGAGTCTGCCCAAGCCTCCATTGCCAATCCACTGGCCCACAACATCCAGCACGAAACGCAGTTTCACCTCGACCTCGTTGGCGCGCACGATGCGCGCTCGAGCCCGCCCGCTGGAGTGCAGGAGCCCTTGCACGGTGTCGGAGAGGATTTCGCGGGAGACGATGTGCTGCGGCAGCAAGTCGGAATGCTGGCGCAGATGCGTGGCAGCTTCGGGGGAGATGCAGGTTGCGCTGATGAGCGTGCCGGCGCTGCTGAGGACGAGTTTCGTATGGTCCGGAAAATGCACTTGGAGGGCGCCGGAGGCGAAGACCCACAGGCCCACGTTGCCAATACGCTGGTAGAAGCGGACGAACTCGGTGTCGTGGGTGGGCTTTGTGTTGCTGCTGCTGCTTTGCCCGACGTCGCCTTCCAGACTTTGACACATGTAGCGGCCGAACTTGGCCCACAGGACGCTGAGGGTCTTCCTACGAGCGGCTTCGGCGGCGAGGGGGCCTTCTTTGACGCTACCGAGGCCCTTGTAGACTTTGTGCACGACGCCGTCGGAGCCGCGGTCTTCCAGGACTTCCAGGGGCACGATGTCGCTGTTGTCGAGGTCCTTGCGCAGCTTGGCGAGCCAGCGGCGGCCGTCGTGGTTGTAGACGTGCGTGACGGGGGTGTTGTGCTTAGGGGAGGCGTTGAAGACGCAGCCGACCGTGCCGTCTTTCAGCACGTAGCCCACGCCGTGCTTGACGCTGTAGTCGACCCATTTGCACACGAAGGGGAGGGTTTCGGCGTCTGCGGGGTCCGGGCGGCTGGTTTGTTTGGCGAGCGAGGGAGAGTTGCTGATTGCGTTGGCGAGGTTGTCGCGGAAGATGGTGAGGCGCTCAAGCACGGTGGCGGGGTCGGTGTCTGGGTGGGCGTCGGGGTTGGTGTTGACTTTGCGTGGGCGAGGGAGGGATTTGTTCATGCGTGGTGGAGGGGGGAGGGAGAGTGCTTGCTGCGTCGATGGACGCTCTTCCGTCTCCTGGTCGGAGAGGATTTCTACCACCTCTGCTTGAGGGGCCTTTCGTCTGGGCTTCCTCAAAGGTGACACTTGCTTCAGCTCGTCGAGGGTGGCGAAGGGGCCTGCTGCAGGCGGAGACGCTGGGCGGTCGGTCTTCTTGACGGTGGCGCGTGGTCGTCTGGCGAGGCTGGCATCTGCACTGCGCTTGATCGAGGTTGTTCTCTGAGGCTTAGTAGCCGTTGACTCTACGCTTTGTGATTGCGACGCCTGGTAGCCAGTGCTGGATACCGTGTTGGATTCCCGTAATGTGGCTGTTGTTGAGGTCGTCGTTGTTCGGGGCCGCACTGTGCGATAGGCTGGCACCGCGTCAGGATCGGATGCTATCTTCACCGACTCGCTGGCCTTGGCTGCTTCCTCGCTGATGGTTCTTGCTGCTCGGCGTATCGAACCTGTGCGTGCGGCCACTCTTGACGCTGGTCTTGTGGGTGGCGGCATCATCTCAGCGTCACGGGCGATTCTCCTTTCCGAAGGCAGCAACGTCCTTGCTTTGGCGACTTCGTTGTGTGAGATTTCACGCATGCCCCGAGAAGAAGTCTTCGAAACCTCTGATTCTTCGGGCTCGGGAGTGCCAGTTGTGTCCCAAGCGCTGACGGTTGACACGTAGACTGTGTCCTTTGGTATAGGCATCACAGGTTGAGTGCCCAGTTGCGCTTCTTTCTGGAAATCATGGACGATACTCTTAATTTTCCTGCCACGGTTGAGCTTGAAAGTGCTTCCATCCGGCAGCTTGCCGACACCAGCTTCCTTGCACAAATCAAACCAGGAGTCGGTGAAGCCTTGGTCGCGCGCTGCTTTGCTGGGGAGAGACACTTCCGTCCATTGGGGAATCTTCTCGCGAGACGCGACTGGGATGTGATGAGGCACGTATCCCATGCGGAAGAAGGGCTGACCAATGATCTCGTCCGGCTCAGGTCTCTCCTCTTCGGGTACCAGCAATGAAGCGACTGTGTTTCGCAAATCAGTCGAAATATCGTTGTGAGTCGCGCTGAGCTCTGGCCATTTGTATTCGCCCTGCTTCAGCTTCTTGTAAATCTCTTCCTTGCTGCTGGCGTGGAAGGGGGCTTTTCCAACGGCGAGAGTGTAAGTGATGACACCGATCGACCACAAGTCCACCTTTTCGTTGTGGCCCTTGCCCTTTTCCAGGATCTCCGGGGCAAGGTAGTTGGGCGTGCCGCACATTGTCGTTCGTCGCTTGACCTCCATTTCCTTCTCCGTCACCAAGAGCGCCGCGAGGCCAAAATCTCCCACTTGAACGTTCATTTTTGCGTCCAGAAACAGGTTGCCGGTCTTCAGATCTCTGTGCACAACGTGTCGCGTGTGCAGGTATTTTACCGCGCCGCAAATCTGGATCACAAATCGTCTGATTTCCGGCAGCGTCAGGCATTTGCGCTTCTTCAACATGTCCGCTAATGAGCCATTGGGGCACATGTCAAGAACGACATATGTGCTGGTGTTGAAGGAAAAGGCGCGATAGAATGTGACGATGTTCGGGTGCGAGAGTTTCGAGTGGATCTGAAGCTCAGAAACGAACTGCCAGTGATGTTAGCAGGCTTCCCTTTGCGATGCTGAAATACTCTTTCGATACCTTCTGCGCCAGCTTCGCGGGCTCCATCTTTGTCTTGACGATTTTCAATGCAACAATGTGTCCTGTGGGTTTGCTGCCATCGTATCGTTCTGCGCGGTGGCAGATGGCGAAACCGCCTTTTCCGAGCGACGAGCCAGTCGCATAATTGATGCCGGTCGGTTCGGTGACGATTGGAGGTGGTGGCTCAGCGTGGATGGAAGACATTGTCGTTGTCGCTGGCCGTATATGCACGAGAGCCTTCCTTGTCTTCTCTGACCTGTCTTCGAGAGACGAAGCTTGTCCGCTCGGTGATGTTGAGTTTACTGCTCGTTGCCGGGACGACTGTTTAGCCCGCTTAGCCTCTTCTGAGAAGCGAAGCTCGGTTCGCTGTAGAAGCCCGCTGATCTAAGCTCAAACTGGCGGAACGAGGATGACATATCTCCGAGATCACCCTCTGAGCCAGTCACGACAGAATTATATATTGCAATCAGCGGGCATGTTCTGAACACTCTGCAACGGGCTGTGATGCTCGTGATACCCTTCTGTACACACAATGTCCCTCACATTTAAGATCGCATCGCTTGCAATCCGTACAGCTGCAAAACCGATTGGCGTACGTAGGCCAAGCATTGACCGATCCTAATGTTCCAATCTCGTTGACATGTCTTTTTATAGAACTACATCAAGAGACAAGCCAAAGAGCATGAAGGCTTCCGGCGGTTTGCTGTCGCTCAGGCGCAGCGCGTGCACAGGATAGACATGCGCATGCGTCTGGGCATGCTTCACGACAGCGCCGCTCAGGAGCGCATGGCTGAGCGAGAAAAGAAGATAGCAGAAGAGAAGAAGCGACAGGCTGAGGCTCCCACTGTCATGACAGAGTTGCAGCAGAAGAAGCATGATGAGGAAGCAGCACGTGAAAAGAAAGACGGAGGAGCGAAGAAGGAGTCCAAGCCACACATACCCAGAATCCGTCCACTCAGCGAAGCCAAAGCGATCGAGCTGGGTGCGAACTTCTTCTCAGAGTCATTCATTTTTGCAGTGGCGGTCGGTCTGCTGGTATGGGACAGTTGGCGCAGCAGGAGTAAGGCCAAGGACCAGCGAGAAGTACTTGAAGATCGCCTTGACATTGTGGAAGCCGAAGTGGACAGACTGCGGAAGAAGTATGAACCAGGGTGGGAGCCGCTGTCCGAGAAGGATGACGAGCCTACAAAGCATGCGTGGTACAACCCAGCAGGATGGTGGATGAGGACAGAGCCTGGAAAGGATGCGGCGATTGACGTCGTCAAGGCTAAGGAGGTGGAGCAAATCGCTGCACCTTCCGGCGCGTCCAAGGCCGGCGAAGAGGCGACAAAGTCCAGGAAAGATGAGAAGAAAGCGAACAAAGAAGAGGTGGTTTCCAAGCAGGCATTGAACACACCTCCAGAGCGGATAGACTCTGTATCGGCGAACAGCAAGTCGCGGTGAGGTTGATTGGACTTCACCTGTATTGTATGTATAAATGAGATACCCCACTTTTGTATACTACGTCTATACTTCTCTCACAGCGAAGGCATTTCTTGGGCAAGCCAGCTGTTCTAGCCGACTGCAACCTCACTTCTTGGCTTGTTGCAGGTCGTTCTGTTCTTTACCATCTCAAGCACCATAGCTCTGTGGCGCCGCATCAGACACGAAATGTTCTGTACTTCATTGAGGCGGCGTCCATCATACGCGTCTGCGATTCCCTCTCTGACCTCTACAGAGGGATTGAGGTTACGAGGTGAGTACTTTGAACCACTGTCGTATGCATTGCTAATATCTCTGCGTAGAGAACAAGCTAGACACCCATGACCTCGAGATCCCATTGAAGAACCCAGCCAGAGGAAATGAATCTGCTACCAATCGTCTTCGTGTCCTTCTCTTCTCGCCATCTTCAGTGACCGAGAAAAGCCTCCCTGATACACTCGAACGAATCCACCACTTCGCCGCCTTGACCGGCGGACAACACCTCGCCATAATATTTCTCCTGAACCCACCAAAAGCCTCAACCTTCGTCTCGGCCAAATCCCTCACCGCAGACAACACCACCCACGAAACCGACACGAAAGGCGTTCTAGCCTACAGCAAGCTCCAAGCGAGCCTCCTCCCGCGAAACGACATCCCACACGTCCCCATACTCCCGCTCGCTTCAGTCGAAGACCTACCACAGCTTGTGAAGAATCACTCAGCCGCTCTCTCCCACAACATAACGCAGCAAGCTTTCCCTGCCGCTTCGCCATTCGAGTTACTGCAGCTCTGCACGACAGAACCGCCAATGGATCGCCAGACAGCCTTTCTCGCCACAGACTGTTTCGCGAGTCTCAAGGATTTGGCTGCGGCTTGTACTGAGTCGGTCAGGCCGCTGAGTTCGAGCTCGCCTGTTCTGCGGGATGGGTCTGGTTCGGAGTGTCACCGCTTCTCTGCAGGTCTGAGTATGGGCACAGGTGTGCAGGGTAAGATGGAACAATTGCGGAGCCTTGTTGGGGATGAAAAGTGTAGGGAGCTCGTTGGCTTCTGGACTGATGAGTGGGTTGTTGATTGAGGATGTCGGTTGAGGGTGTTGGCGCATTTAGCTCACAGTGAAAGGGGATGAGTGTACGTTTCATCCTGCTTGTCTGATGTATTAATACAAATCGGCATATGCATCTAAATCGCTATGGTATGCCCACAAAATCAGTGTACCAATTATCCTCCGCCTTTTGCGAGCGCTTCGACATCCAGATGGGTCTACGATCAGCTGCTCATTCTCTCTTACTTTCCAAGCCCTTCAACACGTCCCTCGCAATATCAACCGCCTCTTCAGGTAAGCCAGCGAGACGCGCAACTTTGAGCGCATGACTCTTCCTATTCACACCCTCCCTGAGCTTATGAACGTAAGCCCAACTCCCATCCTCCTCCTCCGCAACATCAGTACAATAGCAGCCCAACCCCTCAAAATCCCTCGTCATATCCGCCAGAGCATGGAAATGCGTAGCAAAGAGCGCCCTGCACTTGTTCACACGCTGCAAGTAGTGCAGACAAGCATACCCCACCGCCACGCCATCCTCAGGCGTCGTGCCACGCCCGACCTCATCCATGATGACGAAGGAGCGCGGCGTCGCTTGCTTGAGGATCTCCGCCGTCTCCAGCATCTCGACCATGAACGTCGACTGGTCCTGGTACAAATTGTCCGCAGACCCAACGCGGGAGAAGATCTTATCCACGAGTCCTAACTCGGCGTATTCGGCGGGCACGAAGCACCCGGTCTGCGCGAGGATGGTTATGAGGGCGTTTTGGCGGAGGTAGGTGCTTTTGCCGGCCATATTGGGGCCTGTGATGAGGTAAATGCTCTCGTCGCGCGCGCCGACGAAGCAATCGTTGGCGGTGAACTGGCGGCCTTGCTCGACGAGGCCGACGTCGACGGTGGGGTGGCGGCCGCCGACGATTTTGTGCGAGGTGCTCGTGTTCAGAATCGGGCGGGTCAGGTTGCGCTCTTGCGCGACCGTGGCGCCGGAGCAGGCCACGTCGAGCTCGTCGAGGATGGCGGCGTTCCGGCGCAGTTTCATCAGGTTCTCCAGAACTTTGCCGCGCAGCTTGTTGAACACGCGCTCTTCTTCGGCGCGGATGCGGAGTTTCGCGTCGTCGATGCTGACGCCTAGGCGTGTCCATTCTGTCAGGTGGAAGGTTCGTGTGGATTTTGTTGAGCCTATGCTGCGGGCTCCGGGGATTTCTTCGATGCGGCCCTTGAGGTCTTTGCTCTTCACGTGGCAGAAGTGGCCGAGTTGGGCGCTCCATTTCAGAGTGAGACTCTCGAAACCGGTGGCTTTGCGAAGCTTCAGCGCGAGATTGTGCTTCTCGACAAGTAAGCTGTGAAGATCGGTATGGGCTTGGGAGAGTGTCGCCGACGCCTGCTTTCTTATGACCCAGATGTCGTGTTCGCTGCTGTCAACGGCGGCGGCCGATGCATTGGTGCTCTTTTTGGAAGATTTAGAAGCCTTGCGTGCGAGCTTCGGTGTTGCTTCGCCAGCAGCATCCGCATTTTCGACTTCCTCTGCCATCATCGCTGCATCCTCTGATTGTTCAACTTCGGCTTGGTGCTGGCGTGACAGTCCTTCTTCGTCAATTGTTTTTTGGATGCTGGTGGAGATCTTCATAGGTCCGGTGAGGTCGAATCTATCGACAAGGGTGTGTAAACACGAGGCCTCTGCGAGTGGGCTGAAGCCGCCTGTCTCAGTTGTCTCTGAAGTCAAGTTGGCAATTGAGTTGGCATGGGCACGCAGGTCATCCGCAATCTGTTGCATGACAGCGATAGTTTTGGCAAGTCCAAGCATATCGTCCGCGTCGCCTTTGCCAATGGAGAAGCGCTGAAGTAGACGGCAGGTATCGAAGGTTCTGCGCAACAACGCCTGCACATTCTCTCTGAGTGCATCTCGCAATCGTAACGTCTGGACTAAATCCAGTCGGTCATTGATAACAACGAGCGATAGAGAAGGCGACACGAGTCTTTGGCTCAGCAGTCTAGTGCCACTTTTAGTGACTGTTCTGCGGAGAGTCTGCAGTAGACTTCCCTGCGTCAACCCGTCTTTCAGGGTTTGGCGGATCTCGAGCCCTCGGAGACTTTGCTTGTCAATGCTCATGAATTCGTCCGGCGCTCGTCTGATCGGTGCCTGCAGCTTGATAGGCGTATCCAGAAGTCTGCCCCGAACGTATTCCAAGATCAAGCTGCCGGCTGCGATCTCTGAAGGCGTGAATGGAGACCGTTCCTCTTCAGTCATTGGAGCCTCTAGGAACTCATACCAGCTTTCTGTGTCCAATGGCGTCGCAGACGTGACCTGGAAGTGAATAGAATGGCACGCGTCACCAATCAGGCGTTGTATAGCTGCTGGGCCAGCGTCTGCGAATGCAGAATCCAAGACGATCTCTCCAGGACCTATGCGAGCTACCATCGATGGAAGTGAGGCAATGTCGGTGATCTGTGTGTGAAAGTCTCCACTCGAGAGATCGACCCAGCTCAAGCCAACTTGTGCTTCTCGATCGGTCTCGTTGTTTGCCTGTCCATGTTCGGGGGTGGTAGGGTTTGCACCTTCGAGGTGAACACCGAGCAGATAGTTGTTCTCGTACGGATCCATAAAGTTCTCATCGATCAGTGTGCCGGCAGTGATGACTCTCGTGACTTTTCTGTCGTACATTGGCGATCCTGCCTTCTGAAGTCGTTCACTGTCAGGAAGACGTATCTGTTCGCTGATCGCCACCTGTTTTCCAAGGTCTTGGACAAACATCTTCAGATACCTGTCCAGCTGTCCGTGCTGGAAGCCAGCCATAGCAACATCTCCTAGGGCAGTGGCACGCTTTGCTTTCTTGAGGTTAACGAGATGTGCATACTCGTCAACCTGGTCAAAGTACATCTCGTAAAAGTCGCCAACGCGTGTGAGCACCACGCAGTCACTGAATTTGCGGACATTGTTCAAGTGCTGCTGAAGGACAGGTGGGTAAGTTTTTTCGGGTGGCTTTTCCGTCTCATCTTTGGGTAGAGCAGGCAGCGGGCCTTGAGGAAGACTGTCTATTTTGACCGTCGTACTTCGTTTCGCGCCGCGTTTGAATGCAAGGGATGGATGCGAATTTGCGATGTTGGTATTTTCAAGCTGCGGATCGCATAGTCGGAACGGAGAAGTGTTGGGCCATCTTGGTGGTATGACACGACATCTAGCCGAGCGAAGAATATTCGTGGCGCTCATGAAGAGAGCGACGATGATATGAGGAAGACAGGGTTGCGGATGAGCGGTGATTGATGATTAGCTGATCGCGAAGTTGACACGCTCATCATATATATTGAACAAAGGCACCAACGCCAATCGACTGTCTCAGTCTTCACTCAGACCAGAAGGCGCGCTACAAAGACAAACAAAAGAAACAGTCTTGCAAAGGCAAGTCATTAGAGGTGAAGTTGCGTTTTCATGGATCAGACAGTTCGATCTCCTGGAGGCCAGCTGCTGGAGCGAACTTTAAATTTCACGCTTCTCCACCAACGATGCGGGACATCACTCTGATAGCCAAAAGTCCCACTCTTGTACTTTCACCTTCCGAGACTCTCTTCTGTCCATGACCATCGTCCACAACATTCCCGTCACAATGGCTTCAGAACAGCAGCGTCCGGCATTCCCGCCTCTCAAAAATGACCTTCTACTCCGCACCGCCCGTGGCGAGACCGTCGAACGCCCACCGTGCTGGGTGATGCGCCAGGCCGGCCGCTACCTCCCCGAGTATCACGAGGCCAAGGGCAAACGGGACTTCTTCGAATGCTGCCGCGATCCCGAGGTTGCTTCCGAGCTCACCATGCAGCCGATCAGGAGATTCGAGGGCTTGATCGATGCCGCCATCATCTTCTCCGACATTCTGGTGATTCCGCAGGCCATGGGCATGGAGGTTGTTATGCTGGATGGCAAGGGCCCCCACTTTCCCAACCCGCTTGAGGGACCCGAAGACCCTCAGTACAAGGAGGTGATGGAGAGGGAAGTCGATGTGAAAGAGAGCTTGGACTACGTATACAAGGCCATCACCGTCACAAGGCAGAAGCTCGAGGGCAGAGTACCTCTCTACGGCTTCTGTGGAGCACCCTTTACTTTGCTATGCTACATGGTTGAAGGCGGTGGAAGCAAGATCTTCAAGCAGATGAAGACCTGGATCTTCAAGCACCCGGCCGAGAGCAAGAAGCTCCTGCAGAAGATTGCTGAGCTTTGCGTCGACTACCTCGCACAGCAGGTTGTCGCTGGTGCTCAGATTGTTCAGGTCTTCGACTCTTGGGCTGGTGAGCTTAGCCCTGTATCTTTCCGGGAGTTCTCCCTCCCCTACCTGAAGCACATCTGCGACAACTTGCCCGCGAAGCTGCGTGAACTTGGACAAGAGCCTGTGCCTATGGTCGTCTTTGCGAAGGGAGCTTGGTATGCCCTGGAAGACTTGTGCAAGACCAACTACAACATCATTGGTCTTGACTGGCTCCACGAGCCTTCAGAGGCCTATGCTGTTGCACAGAAGTACGGTAAGGTGCTGCAAGGAAATGCCGACCCTGGCGTGCTGTATGGCGGTCACGAGGCAATGACAAGAGTCGTGGAGAACATGGTGAACGGTTTTGGTGGTGGAAAGCAAGGCTGGATTGCAAACCTTGGACACGGTATGGACTTTCACCTGAAGCAAACCTCCTTCGAAAGCTAATATGATCTAGGTATCACGCCTTTC
>MSJI02000845.1:113785-131999 GCA_001931905.2 Cladosporium sp. IMV 00045 | reverse complement strand
TTTGGCGATCCTCATTGCGCGCTTGTTCAACCGATATGCAATTGATTCAGTCCCCGTACTATGCTTTCCCCGGGGATATGTGATCCGTGAAGTCGTGCGCTTAAAGGAGGCCGAAGAGGACGGCGACGACACCGAGGATGCCAGTGGCGCCGGTGATCTTGAGAGAGGCAGCGGCGCTGTCAGAGTCGCCACCGTTGCCGCCGGAGCCGCCAGATCCACCGCCGTTGCCGGAGGGAGAGGAACCAGGCTCCTTGGAGCCCTGGCCCTCAGGGTCCTCCTCCTCACCACGGCAGGTGAACTCACCCTTGATGACGGAGTCGCTCTCGTACTCCTCGAAAGCGGGGCACACATCGTCGAGGTTCTGGTTGGACTGGAGGTTGAAGGCACCACGGACGTCCTTGAGCTTGGGGAAGTCGGCACTGCAGTGAATGTTAGTACAAATTCTTGTCTTCTCATTTTCAAGAGCTGATAAACTTACGTGTCGATGGCATCACCGTACATGTCGAGGGCACCACCAACGGTCTCAAGGAGAGGGAAACCGCTGACGTCGGCAAGCTCGGTGTTGTTCTGGATGGTGAGACCGCCAGAGACGATGGTGAGCTCGGGGAAGGAGATGTTGGTCAGGGCGTTGTTGTTGTTGATGGCAAGAGTGCCGCCAACGTCAGTGAGGTTAGGGGCCTGCATGCGCTCGAAGAAGTTGCTGTAGAGACCGAGGGTGCCGTTGACGGAGGCGAGCGAAGGGAGCATGACGCTGGAGCAGTTGGCAATGTTGAGTCTGTTGGCCCAGATCAGGTTGGGAAGGCTGAGAGAGACGTTGCGGCCGTTGGCGAAAAGCTGGAAGATGTCGCTAACATTGCCCAGCTGCATGGTGATCTCGTCAAGGTACTCGTTGTTCTGGATGGAGACACCCTCGACGGTCTCGAGGTCAATGCCCTCAAGGCTGCTCAGCTGGGTGTTGACGATGCTGACGGTGGTGGCCTTCTTGATTCTGTTGGTGAAAGAAAGACCCTGGAGACCAGGAAGACCGTCCCAGTCGATCTCCTCAACCTCGTTGAGCTGAGGGAAGTTAAGGTTAGAGAGAATCTCGTTCCTCTTGAGGTTGAAGGAGCCGTCGATGGTCTCGAGGCTGTCGGCGGAGATGGAGGTGATCTCGCTAACGTTGTTGGCGATCAAGTCACCAGTGATTCTCCTGATGCTGTTGAGCTCGATGTTCTCGGTGGTGCCGGTGGCAATGGCGATGCTGCCGGAGAAGGTGGTGCATGATGCGAGGCCAGAAGCGTCACCGTTGTTCTGGATGGTGGTGGTGGCAGCGCTGCAGGAAGACTGAGCTGTGTGATTGTCAGCGAACGGCTCTCAATGGAGGGCGTTTCGCGTGGTGTTCGCGCGTGAACCTTCTCTTACCGACTGCGTGACCGGCGATGGCCACAACGGGCGCGAGGTACTTGAGGGACATGTTTGGAATTACGGGTCGAGAATAACTGGATGGTATTGTCAGTGTTTTGGTTCAGCGGGTGCAGGTTTGTTGTGTTGTTGAGCTGCGAACTGCGGAAAAGGGGGCGGCGAGCTTGCTGCGGGAGCGAGCTGTTTCGGGCGTGTTTCGATGGGCAAGCTGCGTCGAGTGACGATTGCGAGTTTGGCGATGTCGTCGTTGTTGTGGCGAGCTTGTGCAGGGAATGATGATGGAGCTCGCGGAAGGCGAGGAGGAGCGCGGTGACTGACCTGGGTATAACTAAAGCTGCTTCACGAGACTGGCGACTCGGTGGATAGCCAATGGATGGGGTGGTTGAACAAGGGCGTGGAGGTGAATGGGATTGAAGGCACAGCGAGTGTAGGAGCCAAAAGGCAGTCGAGTATGTGCTTGGAAGAAGAGGAGAGAAAGAGAAGGTGGAAGGAGAGGAAGCAAACACCAAGCCAAGGGTAAGTAGTGACTTGACTTTGGGTCTGGCGGGTGAGGGAAGAAGAGTGGACAGAGGGCAGAGGTGTGGCTGCTACAGGAACGAACGAACGGGGATGTGAGTTTTGGGGGAGGCCGGGAAAGAAGGGGCGAGCTAGACAGCACTAGCGAGCAACCGGCGAGGGTTGAGCTTTGGCTGCTGGTGCTTTGGCCGCGCGGCGTCGTTGTTGCTAGCCTGCCCGTCCTGCCCGCCATGCATCGCCGTTGCTTAGCTCTTGCGCCAGTGGCAATTGATGAATGGGAGACTTGGATGTGAGATCTTTCCGCGACATGAGCTACTGTACTGCAGGATACTTGGTACAAGCGATGGGATTATGCTCACATACGGATAAAGTATAATTCGCCAACATTCTCCTCATGCCGCATAATCACAGCATAAGCCGTCTACCGTTCAACATCTTCATAGCAATAGCTGTAGAAACGGCACCTCTCGGCAGTCATGGCAGTGGCAATGCATGAAAGATGTCTCCCATCTATCACGTGCATCTCATTCACATGCTGATACCTCACTTTCTCATCCTACCTTTAATATTAATAAACTCACCTCCCCCAGACCCATTTGAACAATCATCATCATCAGCAATCAACTAATCTCGCTCGACTCAAGCCCGGACTTCCCTACATAGACACACACGCTGGTGCCACTCCCGACAGATTTGATAGACACCCGCACTGACAGCGCGATCGCCGACTCGACCACTCACACAAAACAACCGCCTCAGCGGCTCAACCCAAACGGGCATCAAATGAGCAACACGACTCTTCCCATGCCAAAAGCACGACCGTCCTTCCCTCGCCCGTTGTCAAATCAAGCAGCGTCCGGCGCAGTCTAGCCGAAACGCCGTCTCGCGACCGCGTCTCTCTACAACAACACCAAGCTCGCCGTGCTCGCATATTCGAATCTCCTACCCCTGCAGCCACCCAATCTCAGCCAATCTCGCATGCCTCCCCTCTGGCCCTCTACTCGAGAATCCCATTTCATCAAACCCAAGCACGTCAACTTCGTCAGCCAAATCCCACCCTTTCCCGGCCGGCCCTTATCAAGCACCAATCTTCTCCCTCTACAGAGAAAAGTAATACCGGCGAGACACTTCCCTCCGCACAAGCCTTTTTGCGTCTTAAACTCGTCCAGTCTTTTCAAAGGTCGCTCATCATCGCTCATCGTTATGTAGTTCTTGTCGATGTTCTCCTCTTCCCTCCGCATCACGAATCTCACCTGCTCGCCTTGATGCTATGGGGCGCCGAGCTTGAAGCCGTCGGCGTGGCGAAGGTGGAGTTTTGCCAAACTCTCTCTCGTCCTCTCGTCCCGGGGCTTGGTTGTTGAATAATTATGCCGTGCCCTCTTCGTGTCTGAACAAATCGTGATGTAGATCTGCCATACTCGCGGGACGCGATGTCCATGCACCATCATGTTGCCGTGGGTGAGAGCCATCTGTTGCCCATCACCGACCAACGGACGGCTCCGATCATGATTGTCACAGCGAAACCCCTGCCAGCCAGCAGCCAGCCAGCATGTCACTCCCACGGCTCCCAGAAGCAAAACACAAGTAATCAAAACCGACACTTCGCCTCGGCCCATCGCATCCATCATTGGGCTGGCCACATCCCCAAATCCTCCAAATGATCTATCCAAACCGGTCCAGCCCTCGCGCGGTACGGTGGGCGGCCTCGGGTAGCACGCGTGGCCATGTCTTTCTTCGAAACACTATTGGATTCGCATCCCAGGAAGAACGCCAAAAGCTTGTGTTCCCTCTCGCTCTTCTTGATATTAAGTTATCTATATTTCTTTGTTCCTCAACTCTTGTGGCCGTTGACTCAGGTCTTCATCACATACAGTAGTCGCACGGTAATAAAAAGTAGCGCCATCATGCCTCATCCTTTAAGAAAGTCGCCCGCGAGTAAGTCGGCACGATTACCATAAGAATAAATCAAGGTGTGCAGATCTCGATATCGCCCGTCCCGCCCAGGCCGCCAGCGCTTCGCGGGATTCGGAGGCTCTCTCTCACTTTGCTCGTTCGTCGTCGCGCGCCCTAAGCATCAAAGCGGGCGCGTTCTGAACTTTCAACTCCTGTGTTGCGGGAACCATCGCTCAACTGTTTTTTCCTATGGTTCCTGGTTCTGGTGTATGCCCTTCGTTTCACAGAGCCACATACAACAGGATTTCAGAGCTCGGGTAGCCCGGCGCGGCAGGCTTGTGATGATGCGCATGCATGCGGTTTGATGATTTCTCGACAGAGTGGATACCTACTCTCTTTCCCCATTTTGCTTGTGGCACCGTTGGCAAGCGAAATGCAAGCTATACCTTGCCTTTATGCAGCTAACAACGCTGGTGCTGGGTAAATAAACAATCCCTCGCCAAGGTCTTCGAGGTAGCAGCGGATTTTGCAGCTCTCCATCGACGACAACGCATGCCGGATCTTTCTTACACACACACATGACATGACATGTAGCCGCGGGCTTGGTCGAGCAGAGCGAAGCTTTCCATGACTGTGGGCTGCCTCCTGCTTTGACTTTTCGGCGGCGGATTCGCTCACACATCGCCACAAATGCTCGGCGGCATTGGCAGGCTAGGAGATGATACCGTCTACAAATCGCCGCGACGAGCGACACCAAATTCAGGCCGCCATACTTCTTCGTTTGTTTTCGTGTTCGGTATATAGCGAGGATAGTGGTAATGACATATCGCCAATTCTTCAAGACGGATATCGGGCCCACGCGTGGACGTTTCTTGTCACTTGAGGATTAGAGTTCTTCCAAATCAGCTTCCAGCAGGTTTCCACTTGTCTTGGTGTCCAAGATCTAGGAGGAAACAAGAAACGCATGCATGGCGTCTTCCCGTCAAGCTGTTCCATGATGATGTGACAACTGCTATAAGCTTGGAGGGGGGTTTACTTCGGCGCCACACAACTTGTCTGCTTGTATTGCGCTCTAGAGGTAGAGCTATCCTAGTTCTTGCTGCTGCCGCTTTTATTTTTGGACGGCCCGCGGCATCGGGCGATATGAGATCGCGTGGCGTTGTGGCCGGTCCTTTGTTCTCGAGATCATGGAATGTCACTAGCACCATCAAATAAATGCAAGACTCGATAAGTCTTACATTCCTACCGCGCTTCTGCCTGGGAGGTGTAACAGCAACTGTCGGCCAGATCCTTTGTGGCCTAGATTAGCCAGCACGGCACATCATGAACGAAAGATCATCGACTATGTATCTTCACCAGAATGTACAGTACAATACATGTACCTATAGTTCCTCTTGAGGAATACAGGCATTCGAGTCTGCCGTACCAATCGCGTATCAGTATCACTCGCCATCAAATTTGGTGTCACCATAAACAAAAACCCACGTCTCGAAAGAAAAAGCATCCCTACATTCAAATCCACCTCCCAAATCCCTCGCAGCCAATCAGCGCTTCGCAATCCCTCCCATCCAACCTCACTTCCTCTCCACCACGCCAAAATAAAACCCCAAGTATAATAATAAACTGAAAAATGCCTCCACGCCTCACCTCACGCTCTTTTAAACCAATATTTTCCCTCCACCTGCAACAGATCCACATCAGACCGAGATGGTCAAGCACAGCAACAACAGCAACAGCAAAGCAACATGAACCCCTACGAATCCTCTTCTGCGGCGCAGACGATTTCAGCATTTACTCGCTGCGCGCTCTGCACGATCTCAAAGAGAGAAGACCGGACAAGATCGAGAGCATAGATGTCGTGTGCAGACCCGACAAGCGCGTGGGCAGGGGTTTGAAGAAGGTGCAGGAAGGTGTGTGCGATTTACCTTTATTTTTTCATACTTCTGACGACGGTTTCAAACATTGAAAACACAATGTCATCAATTTCGAAGAACACAAAGGAATATGGGTCATCCTCATGTCTTAACTGAAAACAATAATAATGATAAGAAGACACTGACTAACCCCCTTCACCAGTCCCCATAAAACCCGCCACTACCACCCTCTCCCTCCCCCTCCACCAACTCGACACCTTTACGCGCTGGACGCCTCCCATGTCGCCAAATCTAATCATAACCGTCTCCTTCGGCCTCCTCGTGCCCGCAAGGATCCTCTCCTCCGCCACCTACGGCGGTCTAAACCTGCACCCCTCCCTGCTGCCCGACCTCCGCGGCCCGGCACCCTTACACCACGCCCTACTGCGCCGCCGCTCGCACACGGGCGTGAGTTTGCAGACTATGCATCCGACGAAATTCGATCATGGGGTTGTGCTTATGCAGAGCGAGGAGCTGGGGGTGGTTGTTGATATGGAGAGGGAGACGGTGGAGACGTTGTTGAAGAAGTTGGGGGAGGAGGGCGCGAGGATGTTGGTGCGGGGGATTGAGGAGGGGGTTTTTGTTGAGCCTTTGAGGGATGTTAGGGAGGGGAAGACGATTGAGGAGAAGGGGCTGGTGCACGCGCCGAAACTTTCGGCTGCGGATCGCGAGCTTGATTTGCAGGGGTGGGATGCGGAGGAGGTGGTGTTGAGGGATAGGGTGTTGGAGAGGTTGTGGAGGGGGAAGGGGAAGGTGAGAGCGATGGTTTGTGTGCCGTTTGCTGCCAATGCTGAGAATGTCGTTGGGGCTGATTCCGTCGACTTCGAGATTCCGCGAGCGGCTTTCACGGGCCCTTGGCGGATTGAAAAGTGGTCTGCACCCGAGGAGGCCAAGGCCGGCATGCCGATGATTTACCAAGACTTCCCGTCGCAATCCGGAGAGAAAGCATGGCGGGTGGGGTTTGCCACGAAAGATGGCAAGGTGGTGTCGCCGGCTGGTATCACTCTGGATGGTGGAAAGAAGGAAGAGGGAATGAAGGCTTTGATTCAAATGCTGGAGAAAACGAAGCCTGGTTTGTTGGCTTCTACTCAAAGTGGATCCCTTGATACAGCTGTAGAGAGATGATAATTACAACCAGCTCGATTGTATTTCTAATGTTAAAAGACAGATCCAAACCATCCGATAAGATCAAACGCCCGCCCAGTAGCGCAAAGGGGGTATCGTGCGCTATGCAAAAGCAAGTGTGATAAGCAGAAGACGAGATTCACCCATCCAAAGGAGCCTGTCAACTGGAAATGAGGAAAGACGCTGAAACAGAAGCCACACCAGCCCAACCCAAACGACAAACCCAAATGATCCCTTCATAAAGAACCCCTCACAATCCCAACCTAACAACAAAATCATACAACCCCAAAAACACCCACCTCCTCACCCCAGGCACATTATAAACAAAACACCCCACCGCGACCATCACAGCCGTCGCTCCCAACGTCCAGATCGTACCCTGCGGTACCGAGCGAGCCGCGCGCCTATTTCCTTCAGCATCGGGCGGCATAAGCTCAGGCGACTCTGAGATGCGGAAACTGTGTCCGCCAAACAAGTCCTCGAGCCCCGTGGCTTGCACGGCAGGGTCATTGGGCAACTGCCAGCTCGAGGGGCGGAGGTCGAGGTTACCGCGCGTGCGAGCGGCGGCGGGGGAGAATTCGGTGGTGGAGAGGATGGAGGCGTTGTCGTCGTCTTCGTCTTGAGGGCCGCTGTTGGCGGTGTTGGGGCGGCGTTGGGTGGTGGTGTTGGCGTTGGCGTTGCGGCCGAAAGGTTTGCCTTTGTCAATTCCTTCGCGCATTTGATCGAGGAAATTCTTCTGCTGCGTTACGGGCGGTTCTCTGAATTGCGGGACTTGGCTGATGGGATTGCGCAGGCGGCGTTCCATGCTCATGGGAGCTTGGGGGAGGCGACCGCGGAAGGGAGATTGCTCGACTGGAGGGTTGTAGCCGAGTTTGTGGGCGTTTTGCGCTGCTTGGAATTTCTGGCGCTCGATTTGGGCGCGCATGTCGTCTTCAATGGAGAAGAGGTTGCTGCGCATGTCTTCCCAGCCTTGCTGTGGAGGTGCGCCGAAGCGCTGCGTGGCGTTCGAAGAACGTGTCTGGTGGCCGGTGGCTGTGGAAGCGTGAGGGTTGAATCTGCGATTATCAGGAGCGCCGGGCATGCGTGACTGTGAAGGTGGAGCCGTGTCCAGTTCCATTGGATCTTCAACTGTCGAGTCGGAGCCCTGCGGTGAAGGAGGTGGGCCGCCAGAGTGTCGATTCCAGATTTGAGTACCATAAGATGAACGCTGAGGCGCCAGCATATGTATGGGAAACGGTTCCCTGTGTTTCTTTGCGTGGATGTCAAAAGGCAGCTTAGAGGAAGCTTTCGGTGTGTGCTTCTCCATCGCCGGACCAGCATACTGCCCAAGCACGTCCTGGTCTTCCGGCTTCGGCATGATCTTCTTGTTGAGACGCCACTTGTGAATCTCGATGGTACTCCTGCTCAGCCAGCGCCCTCCAAGCATGAACGCAATCGTAGCTCCATGCACAGCCACGATTTGCGACCATTTCATCTCGCTCAGCCGCGACTGGTCAGAAAGCCCCAGAAACGAGCCAGTCCGCACGACCAGGACGACAAACTGAATCCAAAAGTGCTGCTTCTGTCCGGAGATATGATCGTAGCGAATCTTCGGGTTGTAATAAGCCCTGAGACCGTGATTATACCAGATAAGACAGAGATTCGCCAGCAATACCTGCGGCATATAGCTGCCGAACAGGCGATGACAAGACTCGTCCGAGCGAAGTCGATACGCGCCTGCCAAACAGATCCTCAGAGTAATATCCGGCGCCAACCCATCCTCCTCCCCAGCAGCAGCATGACCAGCCCCATCCCCCGTCTTCCCAAAAACTGTCTCCCAAATCCCATAAGCATGCCAACCCACCTGCACCAGCATACTCGCCCACATCACCAGCCCAAACACTCCCAGCAGCCCCCTCATCCCCCTCTTGTGCCAATCATCCCTCGACTCCGCCACGGGCCCTGGACTCACCCCTCTCCTCCGACTATTACTCCCCTGCAACAACTGCGCTCTGTTCAAATTATTCATGACCCCATAGTAATCCGCGCGATTAATCTTCATCTGCGCCCTTGGCGCGCAAGCCGTGCAAATCTGCGGATACCGCTTCTCCAGATCGCGCTTCCACTCCGGCAGCGCGCGCTCGTACTCCAAGTACTGCGGGTGGTCCTCGTCGGGGAGGTAATTCGCCAGCGCCTCGTTGTAAATTCTCTGATTACGCAAGCAAGCATCGCAGAAAATCTGCTGCGTCTGGTGGCCTCGCGCAGGGTCGGAGGCGGCATCGCGCGTGAAGCTCTCGAAGACCTTCTGCGGCTTGTCGAGCGCTTGGGGGTTGGGCGCGGCGGCGCTCCAGGGCGTGTCGGCGATGGCGCCCGAGGGGTCGAGGTAGTTGTGCGCTTCGCACGAGGCGCATTGGAAGCTGCGGATGCCGGAGGATTTGGCGTGGGAGGAGCGCGCGCCGCAGAAGTGGCATTTGATGCGGCGGAGGATGAGGTCCATTTCTCGCTCTCCACGGCTGGGGTGGAGGGGGTGGTGGTGTTGCCAGTTGTTGGGGGTGTGTGTTTACAGGTTTGCGTATAGAAGAGACGTCACTGGTGAATGTGTAAGTGAGATGTAGAGAGGTTTAAGTGAAGTTAGATGGTATCAGGTCAAGTCATCAGAAGTGACTTTCTTGCCTTGCTATTCTTTGTTGATCGCCAGGCAAGGGTCCTCCGGAAATAGCGGCGTTTCGACAGCTCCCCAATGATTGTCACAATAAGCGATCAGCCTCAGGCACATGCAGTACAATAGAAAGATCACAATAGGAACAGCATTCAATGAGAACTTGATCATGGCTACATGTAATGGGCAGGAAGAAAGATACTTATACAAGCGCTACCAGTAAATCACGTCAAAGACTCGGAAAAGATGTATTGAAAGATCGCGACAGGCCAAAAACTAGACCCAGCAGCACCAACATCATACGTCCTGCTTTGTAAAGTAATACCGAAAATATAACCCATTTCTAACCGCCAGCCTGGAAGAACCGGGGTGATTTGATTCCAACCAACCCAAAGCAAAAAGCACAAGACGCCCCATCCCAAGTCTTTCATGTCACTCGTGAGTTGCCGAAATACCTTCTAATCCCAAAAGTCCACAATTGCATTGCCGTACAGTCGGCCAATCCATTTGCCAAAAGTAAAAAGTTCCAACCAGCGCCTTCGCTAATCATCAAGTAAACCATCATTTCCCGTAAGTCTTGTTCAAAACGCCTTTTAGGTGCAAGGTTTCGTAATACCCCGAACCGCGCATAACACTTTTCGCCATGTCACTTCAACCCAAGTATGAGGAAAGAGACAAATCCTCAACCCATATACTCCATGACACCCGTCTCCCCACTCACAGGAGGCGACATAGGCCCACACTCCATGACAGAGACTTCGGACTCGCGCGCATCGAGCTTCAAAGCGCCCTCAGTCAGCATTGTCGGATCCACAGTGCTGCTTCCCGAGAGATCCACGCCGCTGTCCGGCTTGCTGGCCTCGGATTTCAAGCTCTCGTTCGAAGGTCTGATGCCGTCCGTCGATCCGAGGACGCGCACGAATTTCTCGAGATCCAGAAGTCCCGAGTGCAAGAGCGGCATCAGAGAGGGACGGTGCTCGAATTGTCCGTGCTGCTTCGCGTAGTCCAGCAGTGACTCTGACTGGAAGACGTTCTTGATGAGTTCCAAATCGCCTTCGCGCGCTTTCGGGTTGGCGTAAGTCTCATACTCCGCTGTGATGGCCTCGATGGGCCAGCCTTGGACTTTGCGCAGGCAGGCGATGACGCAGCCCGTTCTGTGGCGACCTTGGTTGCAGTGAATGTAGAGAGGGTAGTTCGCGGCGTCCAGAACGATCAGAAGCGCTTCGCAGATTGAGTCGATTGAGCTTTTCACTTTGCCCTCTTTATTGGGCGAGATGTCGACGCGGAACCGAGAGACTCCCTTCGACTGAACGAAGTTCGAGTACCCCTCGCTGGGGTCCGTGTCGACGAAGCACAGCAAGCTCCTGACGCCCAGCGATTCGAGGAATTCCATGTTACGGTCCTGAGGGAAGGCTGAGCGGAAGACCTTGTGGGCGATTACTGCGCCGTAATTGGGCGGCGGGATTGTAGGATGCAGACGCAGAGGGTAATCCACGTCAGGAGAGTCAGGTCGAGTCGGTGGTGAAGGCGGTCGCGATTTGAACTCGGTGCTGTCATCAAACGCGACTTCTGTCGATTCCGATGACAAGTGGAGAGGTTGAGTTGCTGCCTCCAGAGCGTGATCGTTTGCGCCATTGTCCGCATCGGCCATGATCGCATCCTCTGTGGATGGGATCCCAATCTCGGCGTGCGGATCCTGGTGCATAGTCTCGGTTTCTTGAGGCGAAGCCATTATGCTCTGCCTTGGTGTTGTATAGTAAGCTGTCGACTCGAGTGTCGCGTATAGTGTAAGTTGAAAAAAAGACAAAACTCAAAAAGCCAGCCGTCCGAGTCCGAGTCCGAAGAGAGAAGAAAAGCTGCAATATCCTAATCCTCAGAACAAACAGCGCTCCAAGAGTCCCACCTCAAAGCGCGCGCAAAGGCCCTGCAGTGAAAGCCTGGTGTTGCAGCAGAGCAGCCGTGGAATCGCAGTCCACGTGAGCAACTTCCTCAAAAGTCGCAAAAGTCTCCGAGCTCTGTTGTTCGGTCGCGAGGCTCAGATCTTGCGTGTGGTAAAAAATACTGGGGTGATCGAAATGCGTTCTCGTTCGGCGGTCGGTTTTGGAATTCTTGTATATTTATCTCGGACGTGTCGCAAGTTGAGAGGGAGAATCAATTCATCGGCAGGCGCGCACAAGACTGGACTTGCGAGTTGGGAAAGCTGAGCAGATCCATGGTGTGAGGTGTTGGTTGGTTGTAGGCGAGAGGTGGGGTCGAGTCCGCTCGGGGATAGGGAGGGTTTATACGGTTGAGAGAAGAGTTGGTGAGAGAGGGAGTGAACCAAGAGAAGAGAGAAGAGGCGGAAGTGGGCGACAGAAAGGCTGTCGAGGTGTTGGAGTGCTTGATTTCGGACGTGGGCGGGAGGGCGAGCGAGCGAGCAAGCTAAGAAAAGGCTGATGCCGCAGCGCCAGTTGGATTGATTACCCTCTGGAGAAGGATGGCAGGCTGGCAGGCGCAGAGGGCGCGGAAGTTGGGAGAGCGTCAGGCCAGGGCAAGGCAATTACATGTACTTAACCCCGACTTCCGCCACCACCCATGGTTCACTTCTGGCCGTGATGAGCGCGTGGCAAGTAGCGTGGCCAGCAATCCTGATGTGTTGTAATTCGGCCGGGGTGACTAAAGTTCTCTGTAATGTGATGAGGAAGGCAATGTGGTGATATATCAAATGGATGTTCTTGCTGATGTCAAACCTGCTGGCCTTTCATCCGTCCGCGGATTGCTACCGGACCTTTTAGCTGCAAGGCGTGGGATGATCAAAACCAAGGAACGCGGACAAGCAAGCAGCCAACCATTCATGAGTTGGAACCAATTTTCCTTTCACGATCGATCCCTTTGTTCTCTGTCTACCACCAACTACTGCAGCTCTGCCTGAGATCTACACTTACGACCTTCCAGCGTGACTTCCTTTGACCTCGTCGCAAATCAAAGACGGACAACTACACTCCCAAGCCTCTAGCCTGCCGTCGTTATACGCGGCCCGGTCATAAATTGGGATGGGATTTACGTTGTCATTGTTGTCGTCGTCGTCGTCGTCGTTGTTGTTGTTGTTGCCTGGCAAACTGGCATGGGATTGATATTGACGTCGTCGTCGTCGTCTTTCTTGTCGGGCATATACACGCACGCACGCACGCAGACAATAATTGCTGTTTGCAGTGTTCCGCCCTGCATCCGCATCTCTTCGCCTCACCCGGAGACGCGTCCTTCTCGCTTTGCAGTAAGCGACATTTCACTCCGAACTCGGTTAATGATAAGCTCGTGCATGCTTTCGTGCGGTGCAGGCGGAAGAGCCGCCTCCTGCAGCAGCAGCAGCAGCAGCAGCAGGCTGCAAGAAATCAGAGTAGATGTTACCATTTTATAGGAAGGGTAACCCAGTATCCACACCAACCCCTGGCATACAACACATACAGCACAGTACATTTCATCAGGTACACGACTGCTCGTAGTCTACATGTCTACCTCATACTCTACCTATACGCGTGTGCGTGGGGAAGCCCACTACTGCTGCTATACGTTTGATATTATAATGGTCGCCTAGAGCAACTTTCGTCGTGTGCTGTTGGATACTATATCATTACATGTGTGCTCGAGGGGAACGCATTGATTGTACTCACAGCGCAGCTAATAAGATGGACAACACATTACATATACAAGGTCGAATTCGCCCAGGCCGATTAGACTGACGAAGTGGCACTGCCGAGTTCGATTGGCTGACTTGAAGCAGAGAGGGGAGGCAGAGGAAAGGGAATATCCGAATGAGAATGGTGAGAGTGGAAGAGGCGGGGAAGGAGAAAAGCCCAGCAATAAGCAAGTACTACATGTAGTAAAGTAAGCAAGGTGAAGGAGTAAAGAATTGAGCAGTATCCTCACTCCTCTCCCCTCTCGCAAGCAAGCGAATCCCGTGTTCCGGGTGCTTACATGTAGCTCAGCCTACCTCGTTCCCAGATTCGCATTTGTGCCTCTGCTTGATCTAGTCAACACGAACACACAAACATCAACACAAACGCCTGGGACAGGTGAAAAGAACGGGGGGGTTAAGCAAAAGAAGGGAGGGAGAAGAAACAGGAGTTTCACTATTGCAAATGCCGACAAGACAACAAGCCAAAAAGAAAAGGAAGTAGAAGAGAAGAAGAAAAGAGTTAATAAAGTCCCTCCCTCCAAAAGAACCAGGAATTAAAAAAAAGAAAACAGAAACAAAGTCCGCTTGGTGTGTTCCAGATTTGCCCATTGTATTTCTCTCTCTCTCTCTCTCTCTCTCTCTCGCGCTCTCCGTTTCGATCTCCCTCCATGTCTCCCTCTGTCATTTGCCTCGCTCGATCGCACGCTGCTGTGTGTGGATTATGAAGTGTTCAGTCGGTCCGGGGTGTCTTTGCTTGAAATTACTTCCGTTGGATTTTTTTCTGGGGTTTTCGTATGTCTTTTTTTTTGCTTCTTTTTTGCCTTTTGCAGATTTCATCCCGACTTCCGACGACGATGCCAGGTCATCACGCTGGGGGGTATGGTTCGCTGATGCCGATGGAGAGAATTGAGAGATTGAGAAGAAAGGGAGGTCGCGAGCTGGGTTGTGCATGTCGAGGATCCGTTGTGGAGGAGATTGGAGAAGAACGGCGGCGGAGAGGTCGAGTTCGCTGGAACGGTACTTGGATGTGGTCGGTTTGGGGTAGTTTACAAGATCATGCAACGGGTCTTCTTCTTGCTCTTCCGGGTGAGGAGAGCGGCGCGCGTGGCGTGCTCAAACACCTCTCTCACGCCCTCGTTGGTCTTGGCGGAGCACTCGAGGTACTTCTGTGCGCCAATCTTCTTGCGGACATCCTCGGCCTAGGGTGATGAAGTCAATATATTGTGCTCGTCTCAGGCTTGAACCGTGGAGGATCTTTTGTCGCGGCTTGTATCCATACCTGTTCCGGGGTGACGGGCTTCTGGGAGGTCTTGTGCAGCTCTTCAATAGTCTTCTGGTCGTATCTCAAATCCTTCTTGCAACCGACGAGGATGATGGGCAGGCCGGAGCAGAAGTGCAGGACCTCGGAGATCCACTGTGGTAGGAGGCATGTGTTAGCATTCATCCGCCAAGCTGGCATGTTCCGAGCATGCCATGGCACGTGAGCAGGCAGCATACCTTCTCCTGGACGTTGTCCAGAGAATCCGGTGAGTCGACGGCGAAACAGATGAGGATGACATGTGAGTCGGGGTAGGAGAGAGGTCTGAGACGGTCGTAGTCTTCCTGGCCAGCAGTATCCCAAAGCGCTAGTTCGACGTGCTTGCCGTCCACCTCGACATCTGCGACATAGTTCTCGAAGACGGTGGGGACGTAGACCTGCGGTGCATGCAGAGTTAGTGTTGTGATTGTGCGAGTCGTGCGAGAGGTGTTGTGAGAGGTGTTTGATGGAGTTGACATGGTTGCGTGATAGTCGAGTGGGCAGTGTTGATGCGGATAGGGGATGGAGAGCGGCGACGAACCTCAGGGAAGGTACCCTTGGAGAAGACACTGTCGGATGCTTGTCAGCAGGCAGAAGAGGAGATGCGGGATGGAGAGGAGTTGTCGACTTACATGAGCAGACAGGTCTTTCCGCAGGCACCGTCACCAACAATGACCAGCTTGCGGCGGATCTCGGCCATCTGCGCGACTGGTCAATGGGGGATGTTGTGGGAAGCGAAGGAAATGCGCGCGGGCGCAGGTAGGATGTGTGAGTGGTGAGGGAGAGGGAGAAGAAGAGGAGATAACAGTAGTGGTGGTGGGTATATGGGTATGAGGCAGCAAGTGGTGGTGGTGGTGGTGGTGATGGTGATGGCGGTTGACAGGTGTGGAGGCGGTTTTGGGAGATGGGATGTGTTTGGGCTGATGCAGGAGTGTGGGTGGTGGGTGCGGGAAGGGCGAGCGAGCGAGCGAGCGAGGCGCGAAGCGTGGAAGCCAGCGAGCAGAGCAAGCAAGCAGGCAAGCAAGCAAGAGAGAGAGGTTGAGCGGGCGGTTGCTAGCAGCTTAGGCCCGGGCGACGCGGGCGTTGGTGTGCATGGGCATGGGCATGGGCATGGATGGGTTGATTTGACTGCGCAGCGCAGCGCAAGAGAGCTGGCCTGGCACTGGCTGATGACACTTACCGGAGCGGGTTGGCGGGCTGTGTTTGCTGCGGGCAGGGCAAGGCGAGGCAAGGCGAGGCAAAGAGGCAGATGGCAAGAGGAGCCTTGTTAGAAGCTACCTGTAGTGTTGCTGGGGAGAGTACGTGTCGGCCGGGTGTGATGAGATGATGTTGATGGACGTGGTGATGGTTTTATGATGAGAGAGAGTGTGTGGTGGTGAATAGTGAAAGGAGAGAGGAGTCTGTCTCTCTCTCATCAGTAAGCCAGGTCTCTCAATAGTAGTAGCACTTCAGGCAAACACAGCCAAAGCTCTCAGCTCAGGCTCAGGCTAGACACAAGCAAGCAAGTCTCACGGGGGCATCAGCATGTTCCAATTACTGCCGGCACACCACTCACACACACTCATCACTCTGCAACTCCTGTGTGCTATCTTGAATGAGAGCTCGGACTGTGAGAGAGAGAGTGTGTGTGTGAAGGACATGTCTGTCAAGCCTCAGGCATCTATCACTCTCCTTCATCTCTTCCAATTGATTAAACTGCCCTCGTAATGCCAACCTATCAAAGTGCTCTACCTCACTTCAAAAGCGCGGCCAGATCTCTCTCAAGTTACGGCATATACTGCATTCTCGTCCCGATCAATCACATGCCGATCCCAGACTTTCACCTCTATACACAAGTAGAAATACATGTACTTTACAGCCATTTTGGCCCCCAACTCAGGAATCCATGTCGACTCCCTTCCTTCCCTTCCCTTCCCTTCCACCGTTCGCATACCTCTAGAATCCCCTTTGATCAATTTTCTCTCATCCCCAAGCCACAGCTTGCAGTTCTTACACGTCTGAAACACGACACCTTACCACATCATCTCCGCCCCGGTACCCGTATTTCACCCATCATCAACACGCGCCACACGTTCGGACCCAAAACGCGCAGGGCTGAAGAAGGCAAGAAACCAAAACCCGCCCGGCCGTCCTACCCGCGCCGCCGGCCTTTTTCTTCTAAGCCTCACTTACTTCGGTGCTATCAGTGGCTGTGTCGCTTCGACTTCAACTTTCGAGCCAAATCTCCGATGTACTCCCGCAAGGCTCATACGGCCTCGCACACGGCCACTTCGACTCCACTTCTCTCGAGGACGACCTCCAAAATTAACGATGCTGTGCCACGATTTCACGATGCGCGGAAACTACTGCTAAGCCAACCGTCACGGCTCATCGGACGCGAGTGCCCTACCGGCGCTACTGGTGGCTGATGAGCTAAGTGGAGAATGACAAGTCGGCTTGGAGTGAAGATGTTGTGCCTTGTTGCCGTGTTGGCTGTGGAGATGGGTTTGTGACTTCACACTGTGATGACTTGGTAGCTATACTATACCGCGGGTGCTGATTCTTGTGGTATTCTACAACTCAACGCTGCGAATCGACCAATTTACCAAGCATCCTATCAGAAGCCGAGGTCGGATAACCGCGCAAGTTCACTCCAGCCTTACCTTCACTTCCCAGCCCGATTTCAACTACAAACCTACCTTACCTTACCAGTATCCGTCCCATCAACGACTCCCTCGCAAACCCCAAAATTCAAAACCCCAAACCGCTCAATGCCATCAACCCCCCAAGTCCGCGTCGGCGTCGGCGCCTTCATCATCTCCTCCCCCTCCCCCAGCAGCACCACCTCAAACCCCAATGACAACCCCAACTCCAACCCCACCATCCTCCTCGGCAAACGCCTCTCCTCCCACGGCAGCGGCACCTACGCCCTCCCCGGCGGCCACCTGGAATACGGCGAGACGCCCGAATCCTGCGCCGCGCGAGAAGTTCTCGAAGAAACCGGGCTGCACGTCACGGACGTGAAATTCCTCACCGCCACGAACGATTTCATGGAGAGTGAGGGGAGGCATTATGTTACGCTTTTTGTGAGCTGTAGGAGGGTTGATGAGGGCGCTGAGCCGAGGGTGGAGGAGCCCGGGAAGTGTGAGGGGTGGGAGTGGTGGGGGTGGGGGGAGGTGGTGAGGTTGGCGGAGAGGGAGGTGGCTGGGGAGGGACTAGGGGAAGAGGGGAGGAGGCTGTTTATGCCGTTGGTGGATTTGGTGAGGCAGAGGCCGGGGGTTGTGCCGGGGCTTTAAGGGTGTGGTTCTGAGAGAGAGATGTCTTCTTGATCAACTAAGGGCCCGTATGTATGGGACCAGCTTTTCCCGCCGTTACTGGACTTCGTCGAGTAGAGGCCCGGTGCCTTCCTTGCATATTGGGACTGAATGAATTCCCCCCTCAAGCAACTCATCCGATCATAGAGTCTTGAGAGCCTGGACCCTCTCGCATCCTTGCTTGCATCTCGCCGAGCGGAGACCTGGTACCGAGGCAAGCCTTGAAGATACGACAGCTCTCTTCACAAGCAGAAACCTGGGAAAGGGCCTCGTCTCTTTCCTGTGCGGCCGGCTCTCATCTCTTTCTTGGGGGAACGGTCTCTCATCATCATCTGCTCGCCAAACCACAGAGATCGCGAGACGACGCTTCTGCACTTTATTGCGGTTTTGGCCAAGCAGAGAGGCGGTACTTTGCCCACGGTTGGATGCGTCCAAAGAGGAGCGATGAGTACCATCGGGAAGCCCTTTAAAAAAAAAAAAAAA
>MSJI02000845.1:61660-103979 GCA_001931905.2 Cladosporium sp. IMV 00045 | reverse complement strand
CCCTTTAAAAAAAAAAAAAAAAGCCTCGAAAGTAGTTTCGATCGTCCACAGATTAATACAGAAATTGCTTTTATCTTGGATAATGCTTGGAAAACTTCTGGTCGTTAACAAGTCATGCACCAAAAACTCCATGATAATGCTAAACAAAACTCTGGCCGTTGACAGGGCACACATCAAAAACTCCAAGATAATGCTCAGCAAAACTCTGGCCGTTACAGTAAGGTATCCAACAAGAGGTCCCTCATGAAGTGCTGCTTAGTGTTCATGCTGGCTGTTCCGGTTCCTCGCCAGCACTCCGAGCGCCACGCTGGTGCACCTCTTCGCCGTTCAGATTTTGAGCCGCGTTCCTTTCAAGTGCGGATGTGCTGATGACCTCCCCATCTTGCATTGACGCTTCTTCCGGATCTGATATCTGGGAGGCAGGCGGATTCTCCCGATACCTCTGCCAGACGTAGGTGGCAAATGAGCAAATCATCAGCCAGATTGGGCCAACATTGCACGTCTGCTCCATATACTCGGCCATGGCGTTCTTCCCCTTCTTCGTCGCCTCAAATGCCGGAATGAAAACCATGGCAGTGATCAACAGGCTCACCATACACCCGCTGAATACGCTGGTCAGGAGATACTGTGATTTCTCGCGTATTGGCCGACGGGATTCGGCCATGAAAATCGCCCAGCAAGCTAGGAATGCCGTCAGGATCACTGGTCCTGTTCTGGCGTGGCCTTCAGCTTCCATGGATCTGACAGCCCACCAGGTGAAAGCTGAGGCAAAAGCAAAAGCGCCCGAGTACACCGGATCCCCGAATTCTCGCGACGGCCAGCGAAGTATCCACATTGCACGGCCGGTGCCAGCCACAATGATCACGTATGGGGCAATCAGCAGCAGAATCTGCCACCAGTCGTCAACCCGCGCTTGTATGTCCTCTGCGTGACCTTTGCTCACGGGAGCGGCTCCGACGCATGGCAAAAGGCTCAAGCAGGAACACAATGATATGAACTTAGTATGGCTCGCAGATGATCTTAACCGGCTCGAAAGATGCCTTGTCCCGGGAATCAACTCATGAAGCCCAAACAATGCAACCAAGTTCGAGATGTGTTGCTTGTATTCTGGTCTCATATCAGCCCGCTTTCGAAAGCTAGTGGAAAGGCGTGATCGAGACACAGTATACGGCCGCCGCCCTTTGGCGCGTGTACGCGGAATTTGGTGTAGGCCATGGCCGAGATGTTGGTATGACGCACTCTCCCAATATTGCCGTATGATGGTCTCGTTCAGAAGCATGTAATTGTCATGGATTGAAGCTTGGTAGAGTGGGTTGTTCATTTCGTAAGGGATGTTCGAGTCGATAAGCATGCTTCCCGGTTCAGTGCTAGTTTGCTTTGAGCAGATATCCGAACATGGCTCCCCGGACACAGGACCAGAACATTGGCCCACGTCGCGAGGGTCCGAATGTTGCTGTTCATCGCATGGCATAAATCCGCTCGGCCTTTCGAACCCTTCTGTCGAACAGTGGCTCCCGTACCATTCCGTGAAGATGCGGATGCGTTCTCGCAGGGCAATAAGATCTTCATCGGCGTCGCTGTATTCCCCTAAGAAGATGGCGTTTTCGGATGCTGGCGACATCAAAATGCCTGCAAGTGTGTCTGCCAGCGTCAGCTTTGGAGCTCAAGACATGCTTCGTCGCTTCTTCTTACTTAGGATTTTGCACATTGCTCTCCACCACAATGTATGCAAGTAATTCATAAAGTCGGTCGCCATGTCTTCGATGCCACAGCGATACCAACTTGACTGCTCGATGCGAAGGCACGGGAAGATTGTGAAGGGGTAGCAGTTCTTCGCCTTAGTTGCAGAAGTGTCTCTGCCACTCAAACACAGGCGCCTTGACTCTCGCGCATTTCAACACTTTTCCCAGCCACGCGATGAGGCTTTCTGGTTCCGCAATGCCAAGTCAAACATATGCAGCTCGATTATGGCGAAGCTATCAAGAGGCGTTATTGAGAAGTTCAAAGCTTCAGTCTGATCGAATCCATGGCCTCGCCGCTACACCACCCTTTGGCACAACCCACACGACATCGTACTCTGATAGGACCAGCAGAAAGGTCAGCGAACATCTGTCGTGATCACAGGCTCGAAAACAAGGCAAAGCTCGGGCAGCAGTGCTGGGTACTGGTACATATATGCATTGCGCCACCTCCAGCCCCAATCAGCCGTTTCAGCCTGACCGTACCACAGCTTGCCTCAATCTGCATGAAGTACTGTATGATTTCAAGCTCATGTAATTCCGTCTGGACAGGCATACGTGAGCCGCTAGACACTTTGGGTCTTCAGTTGCTTGAGATTCATCAACCCTACCAGACCAACAACGACTTTTCTTTGAACGACTCTGGGATGACACATACAATACGCTATCCTACGGACCAAGCGCCAGGATCTATATCACGGCAATACAGCTCAAATCACGGTGGCAATGACGCCTACATTCAGCAACACGAAAAGACAATGAAAAGGGATGAAAGCTGTGTCTTCCGCTCTCACGAATTGCCTGTTCTTGCACTCGAAACAGCCAGTGTACCGCTTGCTACCAAGATGGAGCCTCTCAAGCTTGATATTTCGCCAGAGGAAAGAGGAGAAAAACGGGCTTCGCAGCTACGCGATCTCGGCACTGGATATGCTGCTTCAAGATCATCCCTAGATGCCGAATATAAGCTTCGCTCTGGCAAATACTTCCAACTTGGGAAGGAGTTCTTGACAGTTTGGTCTGAGCCTCCAAGGGGTGATGGACAACAGAATAACGACAGTCTGAAGAGTGCCTCGTACTCAGCCTTTGGCAGGGTAGACGTCTACTCTGCTCATTTCGATAAAAAGGTCTTTTCGAAGGTCCGCAGACTCATCGTGGTCTGGGACAATGATAAGTCCTGCCATGCTCTTGCGATCAACACGCACGGCGGACGAAGGTCCATGAAATCCGAGCATGGCATCGTATACACAGGCACCGCGACGCCGTCTACAGAAATACCAGATGATGGGATGTCGAATCTGAAGAGAGAAATGCGGCCAGCGCAGGTGGAATTCGGTCCAGAATCTTCAATTACAAGAATGGAGCTCAAAACCCTGGCAAACCATCAGCGCAAATGGTGTAATGACTTGGGTACCTTCGCTCGCCTGTCTGTCCCTGGCTTGGTGCACTATGGGGAGTCGGCTGGATGTTTGAAGCCTCGCCCCATACAGATGCACCATCCTGGAGATGAGTTCCAGAAAAAAGACGCCAGCACGTCCCTGACGACGAACTTGGGCTGGACACACAAAATCATCAATGATGATGACGACGAAGATGAATTTGGCAGAAGGCGGCGGGTGAAACATCTCATGGTGAGCCATCCCGATTCGGTCAAAGCATGCGCCTTCTTGCATGATCGGAACATCGACCAATGCCACGGGGTTGAGATCGACAATCAATCCAGACTTGAAGCGGAGGCCCAATTTCTTCTGCTAGCAAGTGTTCCAATGAAGGAAGCTAGTGGCGAAGGCGTATCGCCACTCATCACCGCAGCGGAAGCTGGGCACTTCGAAGAAGTGGTCAAGCTTTTCCTTGAAGCCGGGACCGAATACAAACCCCCAGGCGAGACCCATACCAACACGCCTGAGTCCTATGGCAAAACGCCTTTGCACATGGCAGCGGCGGGAGGACACGACAAAGTCGTCCAAATGCTGCTTTTCTGCGATTCTCCAGACGAAGGAGAGGATGATGTGCCATCCATGTACTACATGCGATGGACCCAAGGCCACACACGCAAATTGACCAAAGCCGCCATCCTCGCGATGATGCTGCCGTGCCTTCGAGTATTGAATAATTACGGTACATCTCATGGACCACCCTTGAACACGTTCAACGGGCTGGATCTTCGGGGGCTAGTAGTAAGGCCTCGAGCATCTCCACTCTCGTTCAACACCACAGCTAACTCAAGCCAGAACCTCCCCTTCCTCGAACCTGCCTGGCTAACCTACCCGGATCCCCTTCTACTCCTTCTATCATCCATGGCAGCAACATCGTTGATGGCATCCTACCACCGGCTCAACGCCAACGACAGGGCTCAGCACATCATCATTGGCATCTCGCTCATCACTAGTATAGCCGTTGGCTTACTTGCGGGCTACAGCATGGCGTACAGCGCTCTGACAATCGTACCCAGCGCTCTCTGTGCGGGCTTGCTCCTCAGCGATGCTTTCCACACAGGCTTGAGGTTGAGACAGAGGTATTCCGCGCAGTCGTGGGACGACGAGAGACAATCCGCGGCGGATGGCCAGGCGAAGAATAGCCTGCTGGAGAAGTTTGAGGAACCTGGCAATGAGGTCAGCCATCTTCGTTTTGCGTTTAGTGAATGTAACGCATGCTCAACATCTCAGTAGGACGCCCCTCGCAATTCAGACATTGAAGCCCAGAATGGTTGATCGACGACAGAGGCGGAAGGACCGGGAGTTACGGATGCCATGACAAATCTTATGCCAATTGGAATATTTGCAGAACGTTGGAGCTGAGTGGGCCAAGTCCACAGCGACTTTCTGGTCTGCAGATCCCGATCGAGTAGATCGTTCAGAGTGATTTTAACGGCCGAACTTACGTGTTCATGAACTGATGACCTGAGAGATATTGCTTAAACCTGAAATGTTGGTGTTAGGGTCAAGACAATGTGACATCGTTGACAATTTCATCCTACGGTTTTCACAAGACTGGTTCAATGATGTGTGAGCTATCCGAACGGCGCCACCCACATTCATTGCGCCATCGAGTTGAATTGTTGACGTTCAGATCCTCATCAGAGGTGCAATTTGATACTCCAATCGATTGTGTCCAACATACTGAGTGTGGGTGAATAAGTTGAGTAGGGACGCTTGAAGTCTGAGCAACAGGAGGGTATACGGTAACATGCCTTGCACCCACAACACTTCTGCAAACCAAAGCCTGCGGAAATCGCCGCTGGCAAAAAAGAGACCGCTCCCTATTTCGGCTCAACTCTATCAAACCCAACATCCCCATGACTCTTACTCCCCCTCCCACGCACCACCGCCTCCTCCACAACCCTCCCCTGACTAATATCCACAACCGCGATCGGCACATTTGGCGAGAAATCAATGTGTCCCTCACCCCTCTTCTCGACGGGAACAAACGGCTCGAAGAACTTGGGCAAGAAAAACCCAACCGCGATGAAGAGCATGGTCATGTTGGCGACGACGAATCCGATGATGGACAGCGGGTCGTGACGCACGGCGTTGAAGGTCGGGTAGGCGAAGCTCATGATGATGGCCAGGATAGGGCAGGAGATGTAGCGCAGCAAGGGGCCCCAGAAGATGGGGATACGCCAGTTTTTGCCGGTGGCGACGATTATGTTGAGGTCGAGGGAGAGTTGGCAGCCCTGTGGTTGATGATTAGTGTGTGCTCTTTGTTTACTCATATTGATTTCTGATTTTGGGCTTTCGACAGGTGCGAGGAAATTTACCTGGTAGAACATGAGGTAGTAAACCTTCTCTAGCAGAGAGCTTCGCGTCCAGAACTTGGGAGGTGACACGCCGGTGAAACGCGGAGTGTGCGCGAGAAACACGGCTACAGCAAGGCCGACGAAGAAAATGCCAAATCCAACACCAGCTCCAGCACCCGGATGGACGGAGTGACCGATGGCGACACCAAGGATCAGAGACAGCAGGTACGAAGCAGTCCAGACGCCATAAGCCTTCCAGCCAAGGAGGCCGACGACGTCCTTGTAGCGGTAGATCATGGTGGCGCCCATGAACTCGCACATGACGACCCAGACGAGGGAGAAGTTGTTGAGCCAAGTGTCAAATCCGTCCAGGAGGTAGTAGCCGAATTCTGTGCAGAAGATCAATGAGATCAGGAAAGAGATTAAGACCGAGACGGTGACAACGATGGAGCGATTCCATCTCCTGCCAAACTGGCTGTCGCAGATCATGGAGATCGTGGTGTCGAGGAGCGCAAAGGCGGAGCTGACACCCAGGACCATGAGGATGAGGAAGAAGATTGCACTCCAGAACTGGGCGCCGGGCATTTGCGCGGTGCCCTGAGGGAGGGTGAGGAAAGCAATGTCGAAGCTGCCGATGCGTGACTCTGCTGCGGAAGGGTCCATGCCCATGAAACCAATAACTCCGAAGACAGCGAGACCGCACAGGATCTCGATGAGAGAGTTAGAGAAGCAGATAATGAGCGCATCTTGCACGGCGTTCTGAAACTGATTGTTGTACGAGGCATAGTTGGTGAAGTACCCCATGCCCAGTCCAATGCTGAAGAAAATCTGACCACAGGCGTCTTGCCAGATTTGGCCGTCGGCGAGTGCTTCAGAACGCCAGGTAGCCCAAGCGTAGCGGATACCCTCGGTAGCGTTGGGCAGCGAGACACCGCGGCCGACGAGAACGATGACCATGAGGATTGGGAATCCCATGGTGAAGTACACGACTCTGCCAGTTTGGCCGATTCCACGCCAGATGCACAGCCAGACGAGGAACCAAGTGAACGCGCACCATCCGACGGTCTCGGGGACCATGCCGGCGCTGGCGTAAGAGGTGTAGCTCTGAACAGTACCACCGGAGATTTCACCCGCAGTACGCTCTCCATTGCGAATCACCTCGCCCATGTAGAAATCTTCGCTGTTACCCTCCCATGGCAGAGGGGACTTGAAGGAATGGCGGAAATAGGTCATGACCCAGGCCAAGATGGGGACATAGTAGATGACAATCATGTAACCATTGTAGACCAAGCTGAATCCAACACCTTTCAGTCTCTTCTGTGCATGGTCGAGAGCAACGACCGGGCCACCGCGGTATGCCTGGCCGAGAGCAATTTCCAAAGTCAGGCCGGGGATTCCGAGGAAGAAGAAGGCGATGAAGTATGGGATGAACCATTGAAGGCCGAAGTTGTTGTACACTTGCGAGGGCTGAATTGAAGTCAGTAACGACATCTGTCTGCTAACCTTGGAAATCAAAGGGTTTCCCTTACGTATCGTAGAATGTTACCAAGACCAACACATCCTCCCATTGCAGCCAGAATGAAAGAGACACGAGAGGGCCATTGATCACGCCCATCGTCAGCCGTCTTCGCCTTCGAACTGAAGACGGTCTTCAGAATACTCTTGATCGCCATTGTAGCCGTGGATCACTCAGAAGTGGAGATCAGAAAGACTACTGCAAAATAAAAGCACCGAGGCGAAACACGCGGGCCATAAATGCATGGTCCTCACATCGAAGGATTCCCGTCAATGTTGGCCTTGGACCGCGACTAGCCCAGAGAACCAGTCCGGGCCCGTGGAAACAGGCGAATTCGTCTGTATCCAGCATCTCGAGCAGCCATCTCGCGTGAGTGCCGAGAGGAGTAGCCTCTTGACCCGTCCAAGACGCGATAGACGCTTCCAAGCACCAGCAATGTAACAGAAGACTCGTCACGTGTGCTGGTCGCGTAGAGCTGGTGCTGGGCGTTTGCTGGGCAGGCCTTACTGGGCGGGCAGGGAACGAATGAAGTCCCAGGAGGGTTTTGTGATAAGCGGCATGGAAGGGCAAGGTGATAAGGTTTCGTCCCCAGATGTCTTTCCCCACGAACTAGGCGAGAAGTGGGCCGCTCTCAGAAACGCTAACCTTCTTCCCTATCTTGCCTCTGTATAGACAAGAAGTCAATAATCGCAGTAGGGCTGGCTACCAAAGTATATCAAGAGAAAAGCCACGGTAACACTCTGCAACTATATTGGTGTTACTCAACCATTCCAATAGCCAAGCCTGCAGTCAACCGCCTATCAACAGAGCACCAGAGTCGCGGCCTTATCTCTCACAGCTGGTCCTTGACCCTTAGCGTGGCGTCACAAGAGCCTTGGAATTGATGCTGATCTCGGCAAAAACCTGCAGTCCTGTCTACGGCGAATCAATGAAAGGCGGGCACTTCAAAGAGCTGCCCGGCCAGTGATAGCCAAGCACCAAATGCTAGATTGCTGATATCTCGACACCCCATGTACGCTAGCGATATACCGACAACAGCCGCACATGCAAACGGAAAATCGTTGACAAAGACGTCTGAGGCGTTCGAGGCGTTCTCGTCTCCCGTCCAATGCTCACGCGGAACCTCCTGAGGCTCTTCTTCTGAGCCCTATGTTCACTTCTCTAAGCGGCCTGTCCCGCACGTACGGTGGTGCGAAATAGTACAGCAAGCCGTTCACCATCGAAGCTGACAGGGGAGCCAGCCAGTGTACGTAATGGTACTGCATCTCGCCTTTGGCGACCATCAAGCCCAGGCAACGCGCGGGGTTGAATGCTGGGAAGAGGCGTTAGAATTGTCGTTGGCTCTTCTTTAGGGGCCACTTGATGACTTACAGACTCCAGTGTATCCAGGTTTTGCCGTTGATGAGGCGAGCGTTGCAAACGCCAGAGTCGCACCTACAAGAATAGGACTCAACGCCGGACCGAACACTTTTCCCTGGCGAGGATCGAGGCCAACGCCAAACGCGAGGAAAATGAGCGCCAGCGCGAAAAGATATTCCAAGGCAAAAAGCTGACCTGGTGAGACTTGAGCCGGGTCGACCGTGCAGCCCGGTATTGCGCCCTGAGGACATATATCAACCTGACAATCTTCCCGATCTTCCAATCGACAAAGGAAAAGAAAAAAACCTACCCTAGGAAAAAACCCCTCCCCCAGCCCAACCTCAACCAAAACGCCCCCACCACTGCGCCCGCACACTGCGCAACCACATAAATCACAGTTCTCGGCAACGTGCTCAGTCCCGCAAAGAACGTCGCCATCGTGACACTCGGGTTCAAATGGCCTCCCGAAGCGGGCGCAGCAGCGTAGACAAACAGCGACAAACTCACGAAATTTAGCAGCGCGGCGTAGAGGCTCGTTGCCATTGGCGAGGCGTTCAGACTGGTCAGACCGGATGCGCCGGCGCCGGAAGCGAAGACGAGGAGGCACGTTGCGAACCCCTCGACCACGGCCATGCGGTAATTGGCGTAGACTAGGAAGCCGCGCGGGTGTAGGGAGGCGGCGAGGGTGGAGATTGGGGCCTGGTGGTGGGTTAGTTTTGGTGGGGTTTGGGTTTGGGGTGGAGAGGGGAAAGGAGGTGGGTGGTTTGTGTGTTGCGAGGCTACGTACGGCATCGGGTTGGCTTTTCAGAATTTCTCGTCCTTTCTCGCTGTCTTCCGATACGGTAAATTCTTGATTACCGCCGATGCGGCCTGCAAAGGGTAGTTCGGAGACGGGTGTTTGCCGGTGAGGTCTGGCGAAGGCGGCTGGGTCGTCGGTGTGGTTGGTTGGGGATGGCATGGTTGTTTGGTGTTGGATATTGTTGCTTTGCTCGTTGTCATGTTTGCTGTTCATCGTGTTTTCGATTGTAATATGGTGGAAGTCAGCGTTGTTGACTAAAGGCTTATGCTTACATATGTACGTCCCATCGCTGTAGGTTCGCTGCTGCGTCAGCGGTTACAAAGAGGGATTTTGGCGGGAGACCCTTTGCTTCTTAATAACACGGAATGTGTACTGCAGTTGTGTTTAATTCGATGGGCTCTTCTTCCAGAGTAGTATCGAATACACGCCTCTGACTCGGTGTGGGCAGTGAAGTATGTGATGCACGAGCTTGAGACGTATCTTGAATCAAGTACTTCCAAATTCAGAATGTATCTCTGAGATGTATTTTGATACGTTTGCGGTCATAACCTCCGCTCCAATGACATGCCTATCCTTCAATGCCCATACAATAAGTCATTCCGATCCTCTTCTTTCCTGTCCATTCATCTGCCGAAAACAATAGCACCTCAAAATCCGACACAGCGCTGCTGTATCTTCTCCGTGGCGGGATATGGCGGCCCTGTGAGGCAAAGCGATGAAGGCCGTGGCAAGCCTCATCCGCTCCTGGCCATGGCATGATAACAATGCGTGCGCTGGGCGCATAGCAATATGATTCTGATCTTCCTGGTATTCCTCCGTCCGACTCGCAGCACCTCAACCTTCTTTCTTGCTCTTGTTCTTATACTTCGGCTGCCGCTCATAAGCGTTCGGACTCGGCTTCCTCTCCTTCCCCTTGCCCTTTCCGCCATCACAGTCTCCCTCGCCATGGTCGTGATCATGGTCGTGACCATGCCGCCTCCCCTGGCGCCCGCCCTCACCCGCTTTCTGCGCTCTGCTCAAATCCGGCTCGTCATCGCTGTCGCTATCGCTGGAAGAGCTGGAATCGCTCGAGTCCGAATCACCAGGCTCGTGCGGCTTGTGGTAGATGCAGCACACTTTGCTGCTCTTCTTGCCCATGCCCTCGTTGTCCACGACGTCTTCCGCCCATTGGATGCGTCTGCGCTCCTCGGGTTGCGCGCGCAGGCGGAGGGTGCCGCTGGGCGTGCTGGGCCCGGCGTTGGTTTGCAGGATGGTCTGGCTGCCGTGGGTGGCTGTGGGTGTTGCGGTGCCGGAGCCCCGTAGGCGGGTGTCTGGATTTGGTGACATTTTTTGATATTTCCCAGTGACACGAGTGTGTTGGGAAAGAAGGTTGGAGTTTGTTATATAGAATGTTTTGACTTGCTGCCTTTGACAGGAGCCGGCCGAAGAAAGGGTGTTTCCGCCACTCAGCAAGCCAGCAAGCCAGCAAGCCAAGTTGTTAAATGAAACAAACGTCAGATGGCGGGGTGATTTGGCTGCGCGCAGAAAGTGACTTCTCTGCAGTGAGGCCCACTGTTTATTAAGTAAAGTGAGGTAAAGTCAGGCAAGGGCAGGCTCTGAGATGATGTTGATCCTCTGCCACATGCAGAGAGAGAGCCACAGGGACTTGCAAGCTCAGATACAGTACATCAACCCTTGAAATAAGTTTTGCTTATATTTGATTAATGCTGTGTAAATTCGAGTCTCTTCACCAAACTCCGGTGAATGACGTCCGGCGCCCGCTCTGATTAATCACCCCAGGAAGACGGCGACAGAAGACAGCAGACAGAAGCAGCAGACAGCAGCAATCTCCACACCCACCAACGCTCCGTTCCGCACATCGAACCTTTACCGCCAAACTCGCCCACCCCACCAACTCCCAAAGACACTTTCACTCACCACCACCCACCACCACCACCAAAACATCCCACCAACCTCTCTCTTCGCACCACCGCCACTACATCCCACCACCCCTCCACGCCACCCGCCCGCTCTGTCTTCTTCACCACAACAGCTCGTCCCCGCCGTCGCTGCATGAAACACGACTAGGCCTCCATCACCGGTCTGCACGCGTCAAGCCCTACCACCAGTCTAGCAGACAGACTGCTCGCGCTGCTGGGGCCTGTATACTCGCCACAACTCCCTCCGCAGCTCCCTGCACCTCACTACACCACCTCCCACCATGTCTATGAGCATCGAGGAGCTCGACGCCACCGTGCGCGCCTTTTACGAGGGCCGCGGTGAGCAGCAAAAGGCCGCCCAAGCTACCCTCAACCAATTCAAAGAGAACCCTGACGCGTGGTTGCTCGTCGACAAAATTCTTCAAGACGCACAATACCCCTCAACAAAGTTCCTGGGCCTGCAGATCCTCGACAATGTGATCATGACGAGGTGGAAGGTTCTGCCGCGCGAACAGTGCCACGGCATCCGCAACTTTGTCGTCAACTTCATCATCGAGCTCAGCAGCACCGAGGAGAACCTGAAGAAGGAGAGGACCCTGCTCAACAAGCTCAACTTGGTCCTCGTCAGCATATTGAAGCAGGAGTGGCCGCACAACTGGCCGACCTTCATCAACGAGATCATCTCCAGCTGCAGGAGCAGTCTGCCCATTTGCGAGAACAACATGGCCATCTTGCGCCTGCTGTCGGAGGAGGTCTTCGACTTCTCCGCCGAGCAGATGACTTCCACAAAGACCAGACAGCTCAAGCAGAGCATGTGCGACGAGTTCACCAGCATCTACAATCTTTGCTCCGAGATCTTGCGCACGGCCGACGGCGCAAGCCTGATCAAGGCCACCCTCGAGACCCTCCTCCGTTTCCTCAACTGGATCCCTCTAGGCTACATTTTCGAGACCCCTCCGAGTGGAGCATCGCTCATCGAGATCCTGCGCAGCCGCTTCTTGGAGACACCAGAGTTTAGGAACATCACCCTCAAGTGCTTGACGGAGATCGGCAGCTTGCAGACTGAGCACAACTGGGATGAGAAGCTTGTACAAATGTTCACAGAGACTTTGACGACCATCTCGAACATCATCCCTCTGTCTCTCGACCTCAAGACCACCTACGCCTCCTCCAACAGCAAAGACCAAGAATTTGTACAAAACCTCGCCCTCTTCCTTTGCAATTTCTTCAGCAATCACCTCCAAGTCATCGAAGCCCTCCCCAACCGCGACTTCCTCCTTCACGGCCACTTCTACCTCATCCGCATCAGTCAGATCGAGGATCGCGAAATTTTCAAGATCTGCCTCGAGTACTGGACGAAGCTGGTCTGCGAGCTGTACGACGAGATGCAGCAGCTGCCCATCACCGACCTCAACCCTCTGGTCAGCATGGGTGTCAGCGGACTCTCCAACGGAGGTGCACCCAACCCGAGCACCATGGCCAACTACCCTCTGAGGAAACATAAGTACACCGACGTGCTTTCTAACCTGAGGCAGGTCATGATTGAGAAGATGGTCCGTCCGGAGGAGGTTTTGATTGTGGAGAACGATGAGGGTGAGATCGTGAGAGAGTTTGTCAAGGAGTCGGATACCATTCAGCTTTACAAGACTACAAGAGAGTGTCTGGTCTTCTTGACCCATCTGGATGTTGTCGACACGGAGCAAATCATGTCCGAGAAGCTGGCTAGACAGGTGGATGGCACAGAATGGAGCTGGGCCAACTGTAACACTCTCTGCTGGGCCATTGGTTCTATTTCTGGCGCGATGAACGAGGAGACCGAAAAGCGCTTCCTCGTTACTGTCATCAAGGATCTACTCGGCCTGACCGAGATGAAGCGTGGCAAGGACAACAAGGCTGTCGTCGCTTCCAACATCATGTACATCGTCGGACAATACCCGCGTTTCCTCAAGGCACACTGGAAGTTCCTCAAGACGGTCGTCAACAAGCTGTTCGAGTTCATGCACGAGACGCACGAGGGTGTTCAGGACATGGCTTGCGATACCTTCATCAAGATCGCAAACAAATGCAAGCGTCACTTCGTCATCCAGCAGCCTGGCGAGAACGAGGCTTTCATCGACGAGATCGTTCGCACCATGAGGAAGATCACTTGCGACCTGTCCCCTCAGCAGATTCACACATTCTACGAGGCTTGCGGTTACATGATCAGTGCGCAGGGCCACAAGAACACCCAGGAGCGTCTGATCGGCGAGCTCATGTCTCTGCCTAACCAGGCTTGGGACCAGATTATCAGCGCTGCCCGTCAAGACCCGAACATTCTCCAGGACGGCGAGACCATCAAGATTATTGGCAACATCATGAAGACCAACGTTGCCGCCTGCAGCTCTATCGGCAGCTACTTCTACCCGCAGATCGGTCGCATCTACGTCGACATGCTTACCATGTACCGCGCCGCTTCCTCGTTGATCGACGAGGCTGTGCAGAGAGATGGCAACATCGCGACCAAGATGCCCAAGGTCAGAGGTCTCAGGACCATCAAGAAGGAGATCTTGAAGTTGATCACCACCTACGTCGAGAAGGCTGATGACCAGGAGATGATCCACCAGACTGTGGTGCCGCCTCTTCTCGAGGCTGTCCTCCTGGACTACAAGAGGAACGTCCCGGATGCGCGTGAGGCGGAAGTGCTTGCAGTCATCACTGTGTTGATTAACAAGCTTCAGGTACGTTGGACTCCACATACTAGTAAATACTCGATGGTGCGCAACACTGCGCCCATTGGCTTGACAATTACTGACAATTTCACAGGGTATGATGACCGAGCAGGTACCGCCTATTCTCGACGCCATCTTCGAGTGCACCCTGGACATGATCAACAAGGACTTCTCCGAGTACCCCGAGCACCGCGTGGAGTTCTTCAAGCTGCTCCGCCAGATCAACCAGCGCTGCTTCCCTGCCCTCCTCACTCTCGACCAAGCGCACTTCAAACTTGTCATCGACAGCTGCATGTGGGCATCCAAGCACGACAACCGCGCCGTCGAGGGCGAGGGTCTCAACATGTGCATCGAGCTCATCAGCAACATGGCCGAGCACACCAACCCGGAAACCTGCAACGCCTTCTTCCAAAGCTTCTACACCACCATCCTGCAAGACGTCTTCTTCGTCCTCACCGATTCAGACCACAAGGCCGGCTTCAAGTACCAGTCCACGCTGCTCGCGCGCATGTTCTGGCTCGTCGGCACGGGCAAGATCCAGGGACCCATCTACACCGAGGACGCGGGCACGCCGGGCATGTCGAACAAGGACTTCCTGCAGAACTTCGTCGCCAACCTCCTCTCCAACGCCTTCCCCAACCTGCAGGCGCCGCAGATCACCTCCTTCATCTCTAGCCTGTTCGACAGCACCGAGGACCTGCCCAAGTTCAAGCTCGTCCTGCGCGACTTCCTTGTCAGCCTCAAGGAATTCGCGGGCGAGAACGCCGAGCTCTTCACCGAGGACCGCGAGAAGGCCGCGCAGGACGCGAAGGAGCAGGAGCGCTCTCGCGCCATGAAGGTCGGCGGCTTGCTCAAGCCCAGCGAGCTTGATGATGACGAGCTATGACTGGAGAAAGATGTTGAGCTGAGCAAAGGCACCGGTCAGGGAGACGGCTGGGTCAATTGGGAGGCTGAGGCGCTGGGGATTTGAGGCTGAGGTTGAGGTTATAGTGCCCGGCGTGTGAGAGAGCTGGGAGAGGAAAGGAAAGGGACAAGAACCCCGTGCATGGCCTCCATCCCCCCGCCGCTGAAGCGTGAGGTGATGTGTGGAAGGGAAGAGCCAACCCGCGCGCAAGGTGTGGAAGGTCTCGTACTGTCTCCTACTTTCTCCTCTTCACTTTCTTGGTTTTGATTTTGAATTTTGTCTTTCTACCTCCCCTCTTCTGGGGTTGGCAAAAACTACTATTACCCAATTTCGCGCAGTGAGTCGAGAAGAAAGAGAAAATAAAAGATATCCTGGTCAAATGGCGTTTTCACCTTTTCCCTTGTATGTGTCTTGAGTTTTCCATTTCCCTTTTCTTTCTTCGGTGGCATGGTATGAACCAAATGCCGCTCCCGTGCATCAAATCAAGAGCGAAGGCCCCCCCCTCCCCTTCTTTTGTCATTCAGAATACCGAATGTCTGGGGCGAAACAGGTGAAAGGTTATTAGCGGGATGAGAAGCTACCTATCCTCGTTCTTCCTTCTTGTACTCTGATTTCGAGGAGTGCAAATAAGCCGGGTTGTTAGGTATACCTGCAATGAATGGTGAATTTGGATAGTTCCTGGTGGTTGATGGCTGATCGCGTGTCTTGTTGAAATGCCATGCTACCCTCATGTGGTGTTCTCCTTGCCTTCTCATCACGATGATTATGACTTGAAAACTCTTGATTGAGCGAGAATCTGTTGGGCCTCCTCCATGTCACAAATGCTTTGGTCAATTGTTTATTCTCGGCACGGCGACAGGACGTTGGTATCTTGTGAAGTTGAGAAGCTCGGTCTTGGTGCTTTCGATTGTTTAGTTATTTCGCCTTCGATCAAGAATATCTTACCAGCCCGGATCACAGGACTTTGATCGTGTCAGGTATATCTTACCGTTATCTCTCTCATCGATTCAAATACTGTCTAGACTCTAGGGTTTTGTGAGCGGACCTTTTGGAAGCGATGGGCGAGGTCCTCGATCTTCGTCAGGGTTAGGGTTGGGGTAAGTCGACATGTTGACTTATCACTCTCGTGTCACGTTCGAATTTTGTCAGGGCTGAAGTAGTTGATTAACGATCAGTAGACTGATCCATAGCTTCGTTTCTCTGTGCTTTCGTATTTTTCTTTCTGAATTGCATTGATTGATGCATGCTGCATGCAGGGTGTTGTCAGCACTGCGTCGGCTCTCGCACGGATCATGCATGTCGTTCAGCTGGATCATCTTACAGTGAGGCCACAGGCCGGCATCTTTTCTTCCTTTTGTCAACCTTGTTTATTGATTGAATATCAATCATATCATGTGACTCACAAGGTTTTCGTTCGAACGGCATGCACTGCCCTGGCCATCGCCAGCATCGCCAATGGCTTGCAGATCCCGAGTCGAGTGGGCATCGGTGGGCCTCATCATCAGCAGCAACCTATGAGCTACAACAATAGACACAGCTATGACGATGATGCATCTCACAGTTACCTCCTTGATATGCTCGCCCTGGATGAGAACTTCAACCAACTCTTCCAATCCCTAACATCAGTCGATATCTCCCACCTATCACTCACCCAACAACAATCCCTCAAACCCCTCCAAATCACCCTAGGCCACTACACCAACCCAAAGACCCACAGCCACATCAAATCAAAGACAAACTCTCCTCCCACAACGATGACCACCCCGCCACCCTCCCGATATCAATGTCAACCATAGGCGGCTACCCCATCTTCCACGCGCCCATCGCCCTCGGCCAGCCCGCCCAACCCTTCAACGCCTGGCTCAACCCGCGCCTCGACGGAGTCTACGTGCGCTCTTCGAGATGCTCCAAGCGCGAGTGTGGGCGGGGGTTCACTTATGATGCCGAGAAGTCTGAATCAGGAAGCCCATGGGAAGGTTTGAGGTGCATCCTGAGGGTTGGACGGTTGGTGGCGAGGCTGGTAGGGAGGTGCTGAGGTTGGTTAGTTTGGATGTGGCGGGCGTGGGGGTCGGGGAGGTGGATGATTATCAGGGGGATGAGATGTTTTGGTGGGTTTTGGAGTTTGTGGTTGATGGGTGAGTTTCTCGATTTGTATTTTCTATTAAGCTAACGATTTGAAGTGCTCTCGGCCTCGCACCGCCTCATGCGAACACGTCGGCGCTCGCGCCCTTTTCGGTGCCAAATCCGCTCTATGAGCTGGTGAAGAGCCATGCTGTTGAACATAACGTTCTCACTTTAACTCTCCCAGACAGCGTTGAGGAGGAAGGCTCCCTTCAAATCGGTCAAGTGCAGCGAGCATACGAAGAATCCACCATTCGCATCCCCTTGGCGAACTCATCCAACCCCAGCCTAGCGCACACCTGGCACGTGGCCCTCGACTCCATCTCCCTCTCCGGCCATGCGAACCTCCACATGCCCTTGGAATCCGTTTACGCGCGTCTAGACTTCGAACCCAACATCGGCCTGCCTCCTCGAGCCGCGAACGCAATCTACGAAGCGCTCGGCGCCAAACAGAACGACCTCTACCGCGGCGCGATGGTCGATTGCAACGCCATGGAGAGCTTGCCAGATTTGGTGTTCAGTGTCGGTGGGTCTGAGGTTGTGCTGACGAGGGAGGAGTATAGTTTTGAGCAGAACGCTTGGGGGTATAAGGTTTGTGTAATCGCGATTGTGCCGACGGAGGGAGAGGCGGCAGCTGTGCTTGGGACCAATTTTTTGAGGAAGTTTCATGTTGTGATTGATATTGATGAGGGTGAGCTGGGGTGTGAGTATCTCCCGATTTTAGGCGGTGTTGGAGACTTGGGCTAACTGACTAATGCAGTGATTGATCGAGAGTAGCTGGGGTTTAGCCGTATGGGTATCCCATGCACGACGAGGAGAGTCTACGCCACTGGAGTCTATATAGTGTCTTCTATCGTCGATTCGAAGAACGTTCCCTGGTGCATCAGCGACCGCCGTTTTGGGATTTTGCGGAAATAGCAGCCTGATGTCCTTGATTATGCCAGTATCATTGCTGTGGTTTGTGAGAGCCACGGCAGCCTTTGAGATCTTGGTGATGCGTGATGCCATTCCCCGCCTTTGTTTCCCTCGAATACCTTTTTCCAATGCGATAGAATGCAAAAGAAATCCTTAGGTATCTACCAACGCTTCTGGCGACTTCATTACTGCCAGCTTTCGTTGCGTGCCGTAAAACGTATAGGGAAATGCTATCCAAGCGCAGAGGATACAGCGTGCAAGGCGAGCCGGTCTAGTATCGATTCACGGAGACGGCTCTACAAACCAGGAGCGTGACCAATCCCAACAAAGACTTCGTCAACTTCGTCCAGCACACCATTCGCATCTGCCAATTTCGCCCATTCGTCAATAAACAGCTGTTTGGCCTGCGAATAGACAGGCTCATCTTTCATGCAAGCACTGTAAGGCTTCTTCAAATGCGCGTCAAAAACCTCCGCCGCATTGGCGACCGTGTACGTCCTGGCCGTCAAAGGCTTTTGGTGTGCGCCGGCAATAAAAGCCAGTAAATCGTCCGAGCCATCACGCGAGTTGAGTTGTGAAACTCGCCTGACATCGACGTTGACGAGGCCGGCTTCTTGCATCAACTTTGAGAGATCCTCTGGTCGCTGGAAAGCTTCGCGGTACCATGGAATATGCAAGCCTAGTGCTCGACCAACACGCTCCAGAACGATGCCAGGTAAGAGAACTCTCGGGTGGGTGACGTCGGTGATCAAGCGACCTCCGGGTTTGAGATAGTTCATCCATTGCTTGAGCGCTGCTCCTGGGTGAGGAAGCAGCACCAAGGCGGAAGCGCATGTGATTGCATCGAATTTGCGGTCACGCAACTCTTCGAGGGACTTCAGCTCGGTGATTGAGTGCTGATACAGCTCAACATTGCTATAAACGTGGTTCTTGAGTTTTGCTTGCGCCTCGGCGAGCATGCCAGTACTTATGTCGACTCCAACAACGCAGCCCGATGGGCCTACAGCATTGCTGGCTTTGAAAGTTACTAGGCCTGTGCCGCATGCGAGGTCGAGGACGTGCTCTCCTGGCTCCAAGTTCAGAAGCTGGACAACGTTTGAAGAGAAGCGATCGTGGAAACTTGCGTCGTAAGTTGATGCTCGGTCGTCATAAAGTATTATTGCGTCTTTTGCTTGATTCGTGGCCATGGTAGAGAACGTGGAGTTCAGGAAAGAGAACTTGGTTCATACCTTCTCAGCTCCTGAACGGAATCCGAACTCCAGAGTTGAGAACAGAGTCTGACTCACAGATCTCATACTATAAAGTATGCTGCATAAGAGGTTGCCAATCGTTCCCTGCTACCACTTCCCCGCATTACGACTTTACAAAAGCCACCCACCGGCTGAGAACTCAACGACGTGATAGTATCAATACAAAACATCTTTAGCAATGGCTGATTGGGATGCCTTCGTAACGATATAGCGATGCAGGACCCGAGAAGCTGCGTATGGCCGCTCTCAGGGTGATAAATGACATTGTTATGAGTCCCACCGGAGACGTTCGACAAATCAGTAAGACACTACTCCTGTCGATTCCGCTCCGCTAGGAGACCACTCAGCAATCACTTGTCTACTCGAAGAAAGCCCTCGGAACCGAAATGTATCCCACATCTTGTTATCTCTTCCCCGTTACAGGGCTTGAGTCGTACAAGGCGACACATTGACGCCGTGTCCGGCACATAGGTTACCTTCGTGTGCATTCAAATAGGTTCGGTACATGGTCATAGGCGACATCCAAGATCCAACGAGCTTCCGATTCTTTGCTTTGGACAACGCACACGCGAACGGCTTCCATGATCGAGATGCTGAGCCGTTCCAATTGTGCGCGATTCGTTGGATTCAGAACCTGCTGATACCCCTCTCCACTGAGTGTTGTTTGCATGTTTCTGAGCAAGTCGAGAAAGCGGTCTACGCTGGGACATGTTGGATGCGCCAGATCCAAGCACGCAAGATGCCTGTCACCTCCGTCGAAAAGGCGTACAGCCAAGGACATGAGCCGTTCATACAGTTCCACATCTTTGAAAGAGCCAGCCATCCCGGGAGCGTCGATGCAAATGTGCGAAATCGCCAGTTTTTGTTTAGATGCAAGTCTGATGGGATGCCATCGAGTATTGCTGACGTAGCATCGAAGGCATAATAGGGGCTTTCTGACCAATAGATCTGCGCCCGGATTATGCCCATCAATAATATTGATTTCCAGCGGTGCTCACATGCGGTCTCCAGCTGAGGTTTGAGCAAATCTGGCGGATTCGGAGACTCTCATCCACTGCCAAAGGGAGTCAATGTCATTTTCAGCGACAAAACAGTGGGCAAGACATTGTAGAAAACGGGAACTTTGATGATGGTCTAGATCGTGGCAATCCTTGATTCCAAGAATGGAGGACAAAGCCCAAGCTCCTGGCCTGTCTGTCAAGAAGTGCTGTCGAGCTTGCGACAAGTTGGAGGCTTGGCCATGCACATGTGTAATGTAATTCTTGAGGCAAAGGAACTTGACAAGGTTGTTGTCTTCTTGACCATGGTGAAAGACGTGGAGAGGGCCTCGTATGACTTCCGCGGGTACACGTCCTGCTGTGCTAGGAAGAGGGATAGTGGGGTTTGCGCGATTGAGGGCGCTCCGTCCTGTCAAGAAATTGGCGGTACCAGGCCTCAGTTTTGGGCTTGAGTGTATCTTCCCACGTGGATGTGACCACAGAGCTTGCGAATATACGGCTGATGGTCCCTAGACGCCATCCTCTGATAAGTTTCCATATTCGCTGTTGGAAAGATGGCGAGGATGGTCGAAGCGTGGTCCAAACGGCGGCGGGCCAGCCGGAGGAGCGTGCCCGTGTTGCCTGGCGCGAATTCGAACGGGCGGTGACGACGAGCATCTCAAGGTGCTATTGCATTCATACTCTCCAAGGCGTCACAAGCAAATGTTTTTGGCCACGATGAAGATGACCAGGCACAGTGAAAGGAGAGAGGAGATGGGATTGCCAAACTCGCCTAGATAATATCTGGCTTGTTTCTTGCCAGCTGCGCGCTCTCCTCTTTCGCTACCTGCACCTCAGCTTCCCTTACCTCTGATGCCGCTGCTTCCCAGCCATCTCACTTACTCACGGCTCATGACTAGCTCCCAAGACCAGCAGGTTTCTGGTCGGCCAGCCACTTGACATAGCATCTTGAAGATTATCCCAGTTAGGTTCATTTCTTGTCTCTTGTTCTTGTGCTTCCATTCGTCATCAATCTAGCCACTCCAAAACTCCCATCAGCAGCCTCATATCAGCTTGTGTCACCTTCTTGAAGCAGCAAGCAGCCACCCGCCATCCTTGTCTTCACCCGCAGCGCCTCGACTAGACCCCGGTAGCAGGTATGCGAGATCTACTCGCCCTGCCGGCGACCTTGCTAGCACTCATCGCGTCCACCGCAGCCGCCGAGAACCAGCCTCGACCGGCAGACCTGCATCCCGAACATCAAAAACACCTCAAGCGTGAGCAACAGGCACAAGAGCAGCTACAATGGCAGCAACCCGTGGGCATGCGCAAGATGAGCGGCGACGAGGGCGAGAAGTTCTTCCTGCATTACTGGAACTTCGGCGACTTGCCCGCGGAGTCCGAGACATTGGAAGAGCAGGTTGAAGACATGCAGAAATATGCCAACGCTTCATTGAAGCTGTTGGCACCCATAGCACCACACTTTGAACGTGCGCACACCTATCGACGCTTTCCTGGGTACAGCCTTTTTGCAAGAGATTGGGGTTCTTGTCCTGAAGGCACAAAGTCTTGTACCGAGATCGACAGGCCTGACAGCTGCTGCAGCGAGACGGACGAATGCATCCAAGTTGAGGATACCGGGAATGGAGACGTTGGATGCTGTCCACAAGGCGGAAACTGTGGGAAGTCGATCTCCAATTGTGATGAGAGCGCTGGCCAGACCAGCTGCCCGGAAAGCGACAACAAGGGCTGCTGTATTGAGGGATACTCCTGCTATGATGTTGGCTGTATCTGGGCAAGCACTCAGACTACTACTACGAATCTGCCTGTACAGACCGTGACAGAAGGACAGACGAGCAATGAGCCGAGCTCTACCGTCAGCGAGGCGAGGACGGATACCGTTGTTGTTGCCGGACAGGGCACCACTTATACTACAACGATCGAAAATACAATCACCGAGACAGCACCTGGCACGACAAGCATCGGCACTGTGACAGAACCCACGACAGTCACCGTCACGGAATCGCCCACAGAACCAACCGAGGAGCCCTCGAGCACCGAGACTACAGAGGAAGAGCCCAGTCCTACATCATCCGACGGAACTGATGCACTGCCTCCATCCCGCCCAACAGGCAGCTCGGACACCTCCGAAGAACCTCCACCAGACACCACCGAAGAGCCGTCTTCCAGCGCTGTGGTCGAAGGCTGCCCGACTGGCTTCTACATGTGCTCCGCGCATTATCTCGGCGGCTGCTGTCGTGTCGGCCGCAACTGCGACACTACATCCTGTCCGACAAGTGACAGCACGGAGATCGCGTCTAACGGCGTCACGGTTGCCGGTATTGGCAGCGGCGTTGCGTCGTCGACCTCAACAACCACGGTCGACCCCGATGGATCTTCGACGGCGGCGGCGAGCACCGAGGGCGGGTCATGTGCCCAAGGATGGTTTATGTGTTCCGAGAGCGATGGAGGAGGATGCTGTCCCGACGACTATGTCTGTGGAGCCAGCTGCACGGCAACAGTCAGCGGCGTTGATGACACGGGGAAGAGGGAACCGAGCGGTGCTGGCACTGCAACATGGGCTTGGGGTTTCTTCACGCTTGCGGTCGGCACGGGAATTGGAATGATCTTGTTGTAATCCTGAGGGCTGACGTTGTGGCCTTTGATCTGAGCTAAATGTTGGATGTCTTCATGAACCATGACTTGTAGATACGAATCATATGACCTTTTGTTTACAGCTTACAATAGCGTTCGATCAGCAATGATATTGAACTGATCAAGGAATATACCACATCACATGACTCTTCGCGTTACATTTCGCTGTTCACCGCTTTCTTCTCTGTATCCCAAAGCCAATATCGCGCCAATGATATACATTCAAGATAGGTATACATGTACTTTGTTTATCATATCGCCCATCTCCTAATCCTAAACTTGCCGAAACTCGGCTTCACATGTCAAAAGCCGCGCCATCCGTTTCTGGGGGTCGCGCGCGGGGTTTGGATTCTGGGGTAAGGTGTGTTGTTCTCGTCTCAACATTTACCTTCCCGTCTCTTTTGACTACACCTCTCTGCAAAGGAAGCAGAAACAATGGTATGACTTTGTCAAGACTGCTTCCTGGCGATATATAGCTAACAAACACATATAGTCAACCTCAAGATCATCCTCCCGCAACAAGAAGCGCAGCACAACCAATCTCGCCAACCTGCGCCTCGCACCACTCTCAACGCGCTTCGTCCCAGATAATAACAGACCGCAACATGGTGGCGCGCCTCGCAGTCCGTACGAGGAAGCTGCAGATATGACATTCGCCCGTCATCATCCTACATATATGCAAGGCAGATCTGCACCGACATCGCCTGGGATCCTGAGCAGGAGCTCGAGCCGGCGACACCTTGGAGGCGGTCTGAGTAGACGAGGTTCGTTGTATGACGATACCGTGCCCGCGGCAGACGTGACCATCGTCTATCCTGCGAGCGCTAGGGAGGAAGTCCTACAGCCGAGGAAAGATGGCAGTGGGATTACCAAAGCGAAGAGCGAGGCTGCATTAGGCCTTGACCATCAGAACCGCCAACGCCTCTCCGGATATGGCGTGCAGCTCAGCTCGAAACGACTGGCACCTCCAAAGAGCGGACAGGATCACCAAACACGCCGCGGATGCGCAGCAAAATGAGAATGACCACGAACGCCGAGGAAGACTGGCTATCGCACGCCAACAACACAACCAAAGCGCTGCTCGAAGAAGCGCGCGGACAGACCTTCCTAAGCTCGCGCAACTCTGCCACAGCATTAGCATTGCCATCTTCCGACGAAGATGACGTAGACGACGAAGGCTACGAAGAGCTCGCCGCGACAGCACAATTGACCACTCCTCGCAAAACCGGCACACTCTCACCTTCGAGCCCGACAGCGAACAGATGGGGCAGTCGCTTCGGCAGCCGCTCAGGAAGCCGCAGGACAAGTCGACGCGGCAGTCTCACTAATCTGCGCACGCCCCTCGCCACAAGCAACGTCGAAGGCGCAACGAGCTACTTCGACAACCTTGGTGCAGGTGACTCACGAGACGGTGGACGGGACCTCATCGCTGAGGAAAGCGAAGACGACACCGAAGGCGGAGCCGCGAACGATGAAGCCGACGAGTTAGAGCTGAAAAATCTGGCTCAGAGCCCTTCGATCGGTTTTGGCGGCATTTTCGAACGCATTGCCGGGGTTGGGTGGTTCGCTGGTGGAGACAGCGAAGAAAGCGGGCAAGAGACAGATCGTGAGGGCGAGGAAGGGGGTAGAAGGAGGGCAATGCCGCCACCGCCTCCGCCTCCCGCACCCGGGGATGATAGGCAGAGAGTCGGGGTGTGGGAAGACGCGGCGTGGCTGTTGAGTATTGCCGGGAGAGCGCTGACTTGATTTGTCGCGAAGTTTTGGCGGTTGATCACTTACATCGGGTTTAATCTGGAAGGCGCGCTGGGTCGCTCCTTCCCTCTCGCCGCTCAAATTACTAGGGCAGCCACCTCATTCACATAGACATCAATCCGATGTGGTCTAGTGGCTAGGATTTGTCGCTCTCATTCTTCGCTTGTCTTCGACGAGAAAGATCAGTGCCGACAAGGCCGGGGTTCAATTCCCCGCGTCGGAATGACTTGTTCTTTTGCTTTTTGGGACGGAGGTGGTAATTGGGATACCCTAATGGTTTGGAATGTCGATGTTTTGTTTTGCTACATTCGCGAAATGTGCTCTTTTTGCTTCGTGACCGATAAATCTATGAGTTGGCTCGAACTTGGCGAGCTTGGCTATCTCCAAGCTTTTCTTCGATCCATACAATCACCAAACGTCAGGCCGAACTCTGTGAAGCTATCTGAAAAGCTACAAGTAGGCACTTCAGTATTGGACCAGGTAGCTCGCGAATTTTCAAACGAGCTCTTTCGTCTTTCTCGTACTCGAGCAGCTTCTTACTAAAAGCTTCCTTCTGCTGCAGATTGGGATAGATCGACAGAGGGGGTGATCACGATGATCATGGAGGACCGTTAGGCGCTTTAAGCCTGGTGACTTGATTTCCTTCGTTCCATTGCTTTGCCTGCCTTCAATCCTGCTTTGTCCCGATGGTTTTGGCTCTTAAAACTTCATGTAGCGTCCGTACCTCTGACAATGAATCTGACATGAAGATGCCTCATTCAGATGCTGCATTCTCCCAACCTCACAAGCATCGCAACCTCGCCGCATACGTGCATAGGTTTGCCTTACAGCTGAAACCGTGGGGGTGTGTGAGACGAGCATAAGCGTGGGGAGAGACGGTGTATGTTTCACTTCAATGCATCACCCGAGAGCTTGAAAGGAAAGGCGACGTCGTTCGTGGTTGGAATGTGTTTGCCTGCTGCAGAAGGCACCGGTCGTACGTGAGGACCTAGGTAAGGTAGTTTTGCTTTCACCTAAGCCCAGCAGATCCTTGGATGTACGCACAGAGAAAACAGCAGCAAGTTCTATAGAGAAATGAAACAGTGCTTGAATGTGAAGTATTTTCCTGAATTGTGAGTTTTCCTAAAGTAAAAGAAGAAAAAGGGCTATGTGCATTGCATTTACAGGAGTGCAAGTGCAGTTGCAATTCCAATGGCCGTCTTTTTCCGTCCATGTTTTCCTGAAGCATCTGTGCTGTGTGCTATGCAACTTGGGCCAAGTGAAGAAGGAGGGAAATCGTTTTCCTGCGCGTTTCCCATTCCCTTGCCCATATCCATGTCGATAACCATGTCCGTGACCATAATCATGCTGTTCTCTTTGCTAACCCAAGTGTCCCGAGCCAAATGTGTCTTCACGTGCTGTGTGAGGACCTTTTCTTGCTTCTCCCATGTGGTGCATGTTGATGGTCGTGGTGTAGTGCAATAGCCTTCGCGTGCTCGTCGCTAATCCAGGGTCAAATGCAGAATCAAAGGCGTGTGACTTCCCCATGCCATGGCTTTGGGAGTGGTGGTCAGGAATTTGGTGCTCGGGCGTATAGCGTTCTCATGACGCTTGTACTGATTTTGTAGTGTCGTATACTTCCGTGGAAGGGTATCTCGTGCACACCTCTAGTCGTCCGAGTCAACGTCCAAAACGTTGATGCGCTTCTTCATCATTTCGAAGTTGCTGAAGAAGATCATGTTGACGACGCAAGAGCGGAGTACTGAGACGCCGAGGCCTGCTGATGGTCGGGACGGTCAGTATTGAAACTTTGTATGAAGGTAGGGAACATTGCTTTATACGACTGGAGGGAAGCTCGGGACAAAACTTACCTCTATATGAACCGAAATGGAAGAACTTGATCGGCGGTCTCTTCGCGGTGGTTCCGCCAGCTGAAAGCAGCGCCTTCTGATAGAGCGTCTTTGCCACGTCGATCGGGTAGATGCAGGCCCAGGATACTATTCCACAGAGACCTCCTGCAACTACCACGGCGTACGGGCTGGTAGGCTCGCGTCCTCTTGCGTTTGCCAGAAGTTGCTTGGCACTCTCATATGTCATGAAGTAAATCGCGGTGCCGATGGTGTCACGCAGCAGGTGAAGGCGGTAGCCAGAGTAGAGACCAGAGATTCCACGTTCGCTGATTAGACGGCGCGCGGTATGCATGGAGCCAGTCTTGTGCAGGTCGACGGCAGGCGGCGGTGGCGGAGGCTTTCCAGCTTTGATGGCGGCCTCTTTGGCCAGGTTGGCTTCGCGCAGCATCTTGCCCGCGAGTTGCTCATTCAGCTTGGTGAGCTCAAACGGGCAGGAGATTGTGGTAATGAATGCGCCCGCAACAGCGCCGGCCGAGCTAAAGCATGCGAGGGTGTAGAGGTTCGGGTAGCTGTTGGGAGCGTTCGCCATGGCCAATGGGCTTTTGCCAGTCATCTTCGTAATGCCACTGTCCGCCGCGTACTTAGCGCGTTGGTAGAGGCTGAAGGAGATAGTGCGGACCACGGTGACGCTGATCATTGGCGGCCAGACACCGCGCCAGAAAGCACGCAGACCCTCCGCCTTGTATGCATCTTTTACTGTGGATGTGAACGTGGTGTCGTAGCTTTGCATACGGCTTTTGGCGAAATCCAGTGGGAACGCAGCGAACGTACTAAGGACGCTGGAGGTGGACGCCGAGATCTCCGTGCGATATTTTTTGGCCCATTGTTTTGCGTCACTGCTTAGGCGGAAGGATAGGATGCTGGTTTGGTCCGGCATGATGTTGGTGTTCAAGGCTTTCTATGGAGCTGCCTGTATAGGCGCTCCATAAAGCCGTTGGGAGGTGCAGTAGCCGGCAGTCGTTCTGCGTACCCTGGCGGCGGGTTTCTTGGTGTTGTGGTGGTGAGGTGAGGGGAGTGAGGTATGTGCCGGCGGGGTTATCCTAGGGACTCTGGTGAGGAAGGTCAGTGAGAACGAGGCCTGGTAGGCAGCAAGAAGAACAGTAGTAGGCAGCGGCAACTGCGAGCACAGCGATGATGTCTGGGGTGTCTATGGGCTAGACCGGCAGAGCGAAGTGTGTTTGCGTGTTGTGTGTGTACAGGTGAGAGAGCGTGTGTAGGAAGCGCAGGCGATATATTGCGGGAGCCGTTATAGCTTCTCGTTTAACGTTAGTAGCTAGCTTACAGCGGGCGTCGAGGGAAGGAGCGCATTGGATCGTACCTTCCCCACGCAGATGCGTCACTAGCGCCAGACTTGGGTTCACCAGACCTCATGCATCGAATCACGCCTCTCTTTCTAGCATGTGATAGACGGTATACTAGTCAGCTATCCAGGCTACCAGGCAACATAAAGGTCATCCTCAGGCAGATCTTCAGAAATGATACATGTAGTACAGTAATAAGACCTAGCCAACTGCTTATTCATCCTCTTCCTTGTATTCTTCCTCCTCTACAGCTTAAATCTCGACGCACCCTGCGAGCCACCATCTCCACTCTTCACCTTGTTGCCCTCAACATCCTTCATCTCACCCTTCTTGCCAATGACCTTGACACCACCCTTCTTCAAATCACCAAGCATGTCTTTGTTCTTCTTGTGACCCTCGCTCTCCGTCTTCGCAGGAGCGTTGGCACCAGCCTTGCGGCTCCTCTCCTTCTCCCTGTTGCGTCTGCGCTTCTTCTCCTCCCTGGTAAGCTCCTCGCGACCAGCAGGTAGCCCACTCTTGCCAACGACCTCAGCACCGTTGCCCTTGGCCGCTTCGCCAGCCTTGTAAATCTCCTGCGGAGCGAGCTGGCTGGCGCCAGCGACTTCGCCACCAGCGTTAGGCCGGGCGTCTTCCATCGTGATGGTGGGTGCGTCGACGCGGATGTCGAGCTGCGCTTCGGGACGCTTGGGCTTGAAGTGCCAGGAGCTGAGGCTGTCGAGGTTGGCGGAGACCTCGCGCCAGAGGGCTTCGATTTCTTTCTCTTCCTTGGCCTGCTTCTCATCTTTGGCGTCGACGTAGTTGGGATCGGTGTTGCGAAGGTGCTCTTCCTCGTACTCTTCGGCGAGACCCTTCTTGCTCTTGTTGTTGTCGAGCTCGAAGTCGAGTTGGCCTCGGCGGCCGTTTCCAGTGGCGAGGTCGTCGGGGCGTCTGCGGATGATGTCTTGGAAGTCGTGCGCGAGAATGCGGCGCTTGATGAGCTCTTCCAGGCTTTCGCTGACCTCGGCAGTGATGACAGGGACAGGCTTGCCGGTGCGCTCGAAGTCGAGGTCCTCTTCCAGTAGAGAGTTCATGGGTCTGTCGGCTGCTCTGGCTTCACCAGACAAAGTCCACTCTCGCTTTGCGACGTTGGCGGCTTCGAGCTTGCGGATCTCCTCTTGAATGGCAGCTCTCCGTCGCTCGTGTGCCGAACGTCTCGATCTGGGGTCAGCAGGGTCGAGGTCTTCCCGATCATGCTCATCTTCCTCTTCCGACTCGTCCTCGAACAAATCGCGGTGAACAGTCTCCATTGTGCGATTCATGTCGTCACCCTGATCGTCGTCTTTGTCATCCTCATCCTGAGTTGCAGACTTTGCAGGGAAGTTGTGCGGGTTTGGTCGTCCCTTCTTATTTTTCCTCTGCTTCTGAGCGGGTGGCGCGAAGAAGTCTTTGTACATGACGTTGTTCGTGTTGCCCAGGCCCATGCCACCAATGTCCATGTCATCGGCGTCGACATCATCCTCATCTTCGCTAGGCGCGTCAGGGTCACCGAATGTGGGTCCGTCTTCTTCGTCTTCAGATTCGGATTCTTCGCCAGCCGCACTAGCAGGGCCAGGAGCACCCTGTGCCATAGTCGAAGGGTCGGCATCCCAGTCGATATCTTCCTCGTCACTAGCACCACCATCATCATCTCCACGAGCATCCTGCTGCTCCATAAACTCTGACTGCTTGTTGAAGTCATCGATAGAGAAGAACCCGTCGTTCAATCCAAACTTGTCCTCGACGAACTCCTCCGCAGGTTCCTCCTCTCCAAGACACTCTTCCTCATCATACGCATCGCTTCCCATATCAACGTCCTCATCCTGATAATCGTCCTCACCAGCAAACGCTTCATCTTCATCCTCACTGGCCTCCTTATCCTCTCCATCATCCACACCATCATAAGTCCAATCCACACCCTCCTCTCCCAACTCACTCTCCTCATCCTCCTCCCCCTCTTCCCCATCATCACTACCGTCCAACTCCGCCTCCCTCCCCTCCGCCCCCTCGATCGCACTCTCAACCTCCCTCCCCACCGCACCCAGCACCCTCCTAACCTGCTCCCAAACCTGCTCCGCGGCAAAACCCTGCGTATGCACCTGCTTCAACCTGAGCACTTCTTCCTCATCTTCACCCGCGGCCTCGCCGCGCTTGCGCTTCTTGCGCGCTTCCAGAAGCCGCGCCTGCTGCGTCGCGCTGACATCTAGCGCGATGGGGTCGAGGGCGTTTTTCAGGTAGGCGAGCGCGTCGGTGTGCAGGGGGAGGTTGGGCTGGAGGAAGGTTTCGGGGGTGCTGGTTAGGGTGTGGAGGAAGGCGTTGGGGGGTGGTTGGGTTGTGGCCATGGTTGCTACGTTGTGTCTGTGTGATCTGTGTGTGTGTCCTTTATTTTTTCCTTGTGTATTTGCGCCGAGTTGCGCGGCGCTTTGGCGCTTGGGTAATATATTTTTTGGTGAAGTCTTGCGCTGATGGAAGCTCGGTCGGATGAAAAGAAAAGTCTCAAGCGAGGAAGCGGAGGTGGAGCTGGGTGATGAGATCTTATCTACCCTAACCCTATCTACCCTATCGATGCGCGTGTCGATTTCCGCTGACAGTTGTGAATGGGAACCGGCCTGATGTTAATAAATGATTTCATCAAAGGACTTCGCGTGATTGCTAGAAGACCATGCTGCTGGCCTGAGTGGATTATGGTGTGCTGTGAGTACATGTATCCACGTAAGTGTAAAAAGCTGTTGAGCAGACATTGCCTGTCCAAGCTCGAAGAGGTTCGCAATTGTAGTTGGAAAAGTCATCTAAACATGACAGCAGTGATGTCAGATTCATTCGTATACTTTTACAATATTCACAATACTATACAACATGATCATCACCTGAATCGCTAGCTAAAAACACCGGAGCAAGTCGCAGAAATTCCCTCTCCAAGGACTGCCTACCCAGCCACTTCAGCAGCCTCATGAGCAGCCTCGTTCAACCTCGCACCCAGACCGTGTTTCAAATCACTCGTGAAATCCAACTGGAAATTGCCCCCTCTCCTGTCCGTCAGCTCCTTCAACTTGACCGAATCCCTAAACCGCCTCAAACCACCATAAGTGAACTCGTCCCACGCCATACCAGTTGCGTCCAACCGAAGCATGGCGTCCAGCGTACCCTCATAATTCTGCTGCCCAGCGTGCCCGGCCAGCAGCGTGTTCCACGTGACAGTGTTGGGCTCGAGGCCCTGCTTGCGCATGTGCGTCAGGACCTGCTCGGCCAGCGCCATCTTGCCGTGCTGCGTGAAGCCGTGCAGGAAGATGGACCAGGACTGCACGTCCGGGGCGGGCGACGTGGGCGGCGAGGCGGCGGCGCCTTTCTGCATGTCTTTGATGACGCCCGCGGCGTCGATCAGCGTGCTCTTGCGCTTTGTGAAAGCGGCGAGGAAGGCGTTGTAGCAGTGGGTGGATTTGGCCGTGGAACTGAAGGGTTGGGTGTCGGTTGCTACGAGCTGCTGGTAGTGCTTGTAGATGTTTTGCAGGCGGGTGGTGGACAAGCGGCCGTCGATCGCGAGCTGGAGATAGGTGCGCAGCATGATGCCAATGGCTTGCGCTGGGGCGGGCCTGGGCGTCTTTGCGCGAGGGTTGGATATGATTGTAGGTGGCATGGGAAGGCCGAGGCGTGCCATAGGCTCGAGCTCATAGATTTCCGCATAGGCTTCGCAAATGGTTGGCCAGGCAGTTTCCCCGTTATTGCGCGTATGATGCAAAGCAAGGCAATGAAGAATTTCGCATGGAAGGACAGCGTTCTTCGAAATGCCGACTTTCTCAATGGCTGCTGTGATCGTTTGTTGGAGGGCATCGGCATTATCAATGTCGTGTTTGCAGCCCTTGAGGAGTATAGCAAACGTATACACGTCGGGCTTCATGTTGTGCTCTGCCAACGAATGATAAATGTCGTGTGCTGTTTTCAGATCGCCCGCTTCGACTGCGTTTAGGATGATGATATTGCAGAGTCGAGTGTTGAAATGCACCCCTATTTTGACGAGGTTGTCCACAATGCGCAAGCAGACACGAAGACCTCCTGGTTGTTCCATGGACTTTCGAAGCAGCGTTGTGCAATTGCTGCGGAATGCATACGACCTTACGGGCGCACCGGCCGCATGTGCATCGAGGAGGACATTCAGGGCCTGGTGGAAATGGTCGTGCTTTGCGAAATAGGTAGTGAGGTGCATTAGAGTGTTTCTGTGGACTTTCAATTCTCCAAGTCGGATCGCGCGATACATGTCGCTGACTTGCGCAGGTGTACAGTAAGGCAGCAGTAGGCGAACGAATCGCCCGTCAAACTCAGTACGCTGCCCGTTAGGTGATTCTGCAAACGTGCAAAATATCTTGTGCAATTTCTGGATCTGCTGTATGGTCTTATCGCCGGGCGACTTTGTGTAGTGAGCGACCAACACCTGCAAAGAGTCTGCCACCCAAAGGCCAGGGGCGGATGAGGCCGTAGCCAGCAAAAACTCCACCAAGCAATCTTTATCATGATGAAGCATCCAAAGTGCGATGTGAGCCCAGACGGGTTGGACATTCATGTGGTGCTCTCTTGCTAGAGATTTGAGATCTAGATCTTGATTCTCAGCCATGCGCTGTGCAACTGCTTCAACCCAATCCGGCGCGTGTGGATCAAGCATTGGCGTGTCCTGCATGATCTTGCCTTCTCTTTGATGTGAATCATACACATTTTGCGCCATAGCGTAGTTGTGATTCCAGACTCTGCTCAGAGCGTGAGCCGAAGTCTGGCTCATAGAAGTAATCGACACCCATCTTGGTCGGGCCCAAAGTTTAGGAACTCGCGGCGATTGTCTGAGCGCATGCTCTAATCGATACCTTCTGGGTATTGTCTCCGGAAGTTGTTTTATTGGCTTCCTGCTGAGCGTCTGTGGTTTCTTTATCACCGGCCGAGTCCTTGCAGAGCCGCTGCGACCAGTCCTCCGTTTCGGCGCAGCTTGCGATTTTTGACCTTCCATGTATGCCTCATATGCCGACAAAGAATCAACAATTCGCGTTCTTCGCGCTGCGCCAGTTGAACGCGCAGGTTGGGCTTCATAGCCCTCCAAGATAAAGTCGAGCGCATCGTCGTTGCCCTCCTGCTCGCCCTGAGACTCCTGAGATCCATCGGCTACACTCGATGTGTTCTCGGAAAGGTTTGATCCATAAGAGTCCAGAGGTGCCGCCCTTTCATCCGGCCGACGCTCCTCAGTCGCGTTTGAGAAGCGCCGCAAGGGCAATGTCTGCCGCCATGGGAACGGCGGTGGTCGGTTTTTGAGCGCAAGAAAATTAGGCACACAGCGTGCTCTAGCTGGTAGCGCGTGCGGGAGCAGGCATCGGTGCATAGGCGTACATCGACGGCAGTCAAGGGTAGATTAGATAGAAAGAAAGGTATAATAAGAAATCGTCAAGCAAGGGATGTTGTACGGAGAGTCGCAAATATTCGGGATTGCATTTGGATGAAGCCGGGCGAGAATCTTGGGCCGGGGTCGGTTTAGACTTCCCGCTAAGGCCGCTGCTACTGTCGCGCTCTGCGGACTGGTCTTGTGAAATTGAACATCATTAGCATTAACTTCCGCATTGCTCTTTGCCTGGCATAAAGGTTTCACAGCTTGCGGAGTCTCTGTTCTGTAAATCGCAACACCCACAATCAGCAGCTATGGCATCGACAGCAGCACTCAGCGCCGCGGCTCAAGACCGCAAATCTCGCCTGGCGCAGCTCAAATCACTGAAGCGCAAACAAGCAGACCCAAGTGAAGAGCCTACAGACGAAGACGGCCAACCAGTACCGAAATCGCCACGCAAAGAAAGCACACCAGACGACACATCACGCTATCTCTCCGGGCGTAACTACGACGCCGAAACGAAAGGACCGCGCTTGGGCTTTGAGAATGCACCAGACGAAGGGCAGGAGACACTGGAGCAGCAAGCAGCCCAACTGGCAGAAGAGACCAAGCGTCGGGCAGAAGAGGAAGAGCAAAACGAGGCGCCGCTAGATTTGTTCAAGCTGCAGCCGAAGAAGCCCAACTGGGATTTGAAACGCGACCTGGACCGCAAGATGGAAGTGTTGAATGTGCGGACGGACAACGCCATCGCGCGACTGGTCAGAGAGCGTATCGCGAAGCAGAAAGAGGCTGCAAAGGCCAGGGCAGGCGGCCCGATGCAGGATGGGGGTGACGGCGACGCGGCGGGCATTGAGGGAGCCACGTTGGTCGAGGCCACGAGGGAGAGGGAGCGCGAGGACGAAGAGGACGCTCGCAGGGAGCGTGAGGAAGATGCGGCTTTGCTGGACGGCAGCTGAACGGCATGCCGAAGCAGACATATGCGCGGGCCGTGAGATTCACTCTACGGGAAGACTGCACGGCGTGCTCTACTCTTTCTCAATCTCTAGCGACCCTCCTGTCAGCGCCAGCCGATGCCTCTATACTCCTTTCTCCACGACCTGCATAAGCGCTATGCCAATTCCAAGTGTCAGCATGGGACTTTGCGGGCATCCTGGCCCGACTCATCGGCGATTATAGCTAAGCGGGTCATAGATCCATGCCGATTTTGCGCATGCCTATTCCGGGACACGGCCGCGTGCACTGGCAGCAGCACGAAGAGGAGTGGTAGTGGTGGTGTGTGAGAGATTTGGGACGAGGGAGAGGGGTCAGTGCAGGCATTATTTGCTGCAGGGTTTTTGTCAGACATGATTGGAAATGGAAAGAAACCGTGGGATGGTGCAGCAGAGCAAACAAACAAGACTGCACATCGCGCAAGACCAGAGGGCAATCCGCCTCGACAGGAACTGTCATGCAGCTCTGCGCGGCGGCTTGTACACGGTACCTGGCAGATGGGGGATATGCGGAGGGAGTTTCCAGCCTCGAAAAAAGCCAGCCTCAAGCAAAGTCAACGAGTAGCTTCGGTCTCGATCGAGTAAGTGAGCATCAGCCCCCAAGACCTATCCGGGACCAAGGAAAAGGCTTATAGCGATTTTGAATTTCTTTCTGTCGTCGTTCAGCCGTCATGTCTCATATACGCAACGAACTCTACCTAGAGTTTTGCTGTAGTTTCTCCCAAGTCGGTAAAGTATCGCCGTGCCAGAGAGGCACATGCGTTCTAGCCGATTGCTCTGCAGCCTGCCCTGCCTGTCTTGGGTGGAGGTAGTTTTGACTACCGCGCTCGAGCACCATCATCATCATACATGTGCATGTACTGTGTACATGTACAATAGCGAGGCACGGTCGCCGCCGCCGCCGCCGCCGCCAATAAGTCGATACCGGGACGTATCTCCGGCACGAAGCGACCGAAGAATCGATGGCAAATGCCTCTGTCGGGCATGGCAATCATGGACAACAGCGCGCAGCCGAACCCAACGACAAGCGCCTCCAGCGCCCACCGACGTATCTGGTGTTGTGCTGGGGGAGGCAGAGAAAGTGTAATAGATTACAAACCGCGGGTAAAAGCGAGACTTGACGAGGTGACGACCTCGGTTTTTCTCACACGTTTGATCTAGCTTTTCTCGTCCGCCCATCGTCCGCGGTTGGTTAAGCTCGTTTGAAGGTCTCACCAGGGAGGGAGGCATGGAGAGGGGAGCAGTAGTAGGTAGTGAGTGCCTACTGTGTACCTAGGTACTGTGCAGGTGAACCCCAGTCCTCGCGTAGTTGCATACACATATATCCCACGCACGTATGGCGCATGGCCATCTCTGATCCCGTTTTCCCCACCTGCTCGTCTCGCTCGTTCTTTGCGCAGGGGTACAACTGTACATCAGTAGTAGTAGTAGCGGTAGTGGTATCGCTTGTAGCGTACCCCTCACATGTGCCTTTGCTCGCCTGCTCGCCTCACTACTGGTTGAGCGGCTCAAGCCTAGTTTCCCTTGGGGCGAAGCAGAGCAAGCAACGGCCTCTCTGTCGATCTCCCCATCGCGACTGGCCGGCTGGCTCGGAATATGCCTACAAGGGACGGTTTTTCTTCAAGTCGAGAAGCAGCTACAGGCCTCGAGACAAGGGAGTTGGCCGTCATCGTGGGATGAGACCTAAGAGTCTAAGGCAAGCGAGACGGGTTGCAGCTATTGCGCTATGGAGCCACACGGAGATGGCGCCGGGGCCGTGGCAGGCTAGGTAATAGAGAGGACGAAGAGACGACGATCGCCTCACAGCACTACCATCATCGATAAATCCTCCTCCTCATCATCATCAGCGACGACCACCCATCATCGCAGATGTCAGACAGGGCGCACCTACCAGCCCGAGCACCTGTCTTTTGGCGGGCGGAGCACGGAGCGTGACGAGTAGGGCTTCGGGACAAAGCGAAAGTGAAAAAAGCGCGATAGGCGACAGAAACGATGGGGGAAAGGTAAAAGACTCTTTGGGGTCATGTCATCGTCATGTACTGCGGCAAGCGAGCGTTGGATTCGGCCTTGGGGCGTGGGCGGTTGCTGGAAAGAGGGAAGGGGATACATATTACCATGTAGGTACCGTGTACATACAGGAGCAGCAATAAATAATAATATTGGATTACTGAATCATTATTCGAGGCAAGCGACAAATCCCGTCCGTTGGGCAAGGGCCCCAAGGGGGGACGGACGGCGCGTTGATTGGCGAGGGATCGCCGCTACGGCCAATCGTTCGCGAGGTGGCCATCTCCGGTAGAGGAGCAAAGGCAGAGAGAGGCAGAGAGGCAGAGCAGAGCCGTGAGAGGCGCAGAGACACGGTAGGCTTCGGCCGGTGAGTGGGTGACTCGCATGCCTGCATGTCCTGCATGTCTTAGAAAGCGAGAGGGCCCTGGGGAAAGAAGAGGCGATACTTGGCGCTCTCTCAACATCCTGCCCAACGTCTGGCGAGGTAGAGTGGGAGTCTGCTGGGCGACTTGACTGTACGCTCAACACCACTCCAGCCCACCAACCACAGAGTACGTGTCACGTGAATGGAAGTGAAGGCAGACAGAGAAGAGGCCGACCATTCAAGAGTCGATCAACAATGCAAAGAATCAACGGCAGGCTGCAGATCCTGGCAGGCGGCCTGCCCAATAACAATGCGGGTAACAGTAGTGTTCCCCCCAGTGGTAGTGGCAGTAGTAGTGTAGCAGTAGTGTCAGTACAACGGTGGTAGTACTCTAGCGGCAGCAGCAGAGGAACATCCCCCTGGTGGGCTCTGTCGAGTCTCTCCCTCATCCATTGTGTGTGTGTCTGTGTGTCTCTGATATCTCGGCGACTCGTGCCCGGCGGCCAACTGCAGGCTTAGCCTCTCTCAATCCTCCGCCTGCCCCACATTTGAACGACTCTACTCTGCTTTTAGCTCACCACCCAATCCGACCTCGACGTCAGTACACCCAGCAGCAGAGCGTGCAGAGAGCGAGCAGAGAGCAGAGAGCAGAGAGAGGCGCTCCCCAATAATCTCTCTCGCTACACCCGGTCCCCCCGTCATATCCCACTCACACGACTCCCTCGTCGCGCTAACGACTTCTGGAGTCCTACCCTGTCTTGTCTTGTCTGTCGTCGTCTCTTGCAGGAAACCACACCACTGCCACCTACCTTGCCTGCCGTACTTACTTACATACCTCGACCTTCTACCGAACGCCTCCTCGTCCGGGGCCGACCATCTCGACCCGTTTTGTTCAACCCTACCATGATACGGCCACCCTAAAGGCTTCCTCCCCGCTCAATATCACCACTCAATGTCCAACCGGACTCAGTGTGGCTAGACACTACTCGAGGCCTCTTTCCCCGACTACCGCCCTCTCGAGGCTCTTCTCGCTTCGAGTCCGCGCCAGACGCTCGACCAGCATTGCCTGCAGCGAGCCATGTCAACAGACCCTGCTGCCCGTGAGCAGAATGACCAAGATGGAGGACTGGCGCCGGATGCATACACAAAGGAAGACTACGACAGCACGCCGCGGTCGGAAGTTCCTTCCAACGTCGAGCCGACCTCATCTGCGTCCAACAGCTTGACCGACTATTTTGCACGCGATCCGGCGGGCACAGAAGCAGGGCGTCGGCCCAGCCCTGCCTCTGTGTCAAACTCCGTTGCCTCTTCCCGTCGCTCGTCGCCCATAAATGCCGGCTACGTCCAGTCTCCTGGCAAAGGCTCGCTTCCCAAAGTGGCAGTGGTCTCTCCCGGGCCCGAGAGACCAGGACCGCAGAGGGAAACTTCCATATTGACCGCGAAAAGCATGGAAAGCACCGACAGCACGGCCACGCTGAAGCCTGCGTCTCCTGCACCACCCGGTCCTCGCCCGCGGCCGCATTATCCTAACCAGTCTTTCTCTGCTCTGCAGGGCTTTCAATATCCCCACCGTGGGCATCCGCCCACACTGCGCCAACGGACATCCCACCCGTCACAAATTCTCACATTCTCCTCCGCCATAGCCTCCCTCCACCAGTCCGGCTCACGCACTGTTGGTAACTCCCCAGCCGCAACGCCCGGTCATGGTCTTTTCACCCCAAACACAGAACCACCTACGCACGAAGATTGGGAGTCGCCAGCCACGCCTGGAACTTACGCCAGTCCTTTCCTGCACTTTACCCATCGCCAAGCGCCTAAAGAAACACACGTTGCCGATGTCGACGTCGATCCCATTTCCGGTCGCAAGCTTATCAACCACTACGAAATTGTCGACGAACTAGGTCGTGGCACCCATGGAAAGGTTAAGCTTGGAAGGGATCTTCAAACCACAGATTCTCATGTTGCCATCAAGATCGTCGAGCGTTATTCGAAGCGTAGACGACTGGGCAAACTGGGCAACGCTGAGGACAAGGTCAAGAAGGAAGTTGCCATTCTGAAGAAGGCGAGACATCCAAATGTTGTGGCACTTCTTGAAGTCATCGACGATCCCTCGCGCAAAAAGGTATACATTGTTTTAGAATGGGTAGAGCGAGGCGAAATCCAGTGGCGTGTCAAGGCGCCCAAGGAAATAGCCGTGGTTGAGGCACGCCGCTACGAACGCGAGAAAAGAGAAATACCCGATCCTCAATGGGACGCCGAAGATGATGCGGTCCAGGTGGAGGCACAGAGACGTCTCAGGAGACAGAAACGTGCACTCATCCGGGCTGCCCGAAGGGTCAGACAAGAAGCTTCAATGAACCCAAACACCTGGAGTCACGAAATGGGGGACGACGAGAGTGACGAGTCGGATGACGATCGCCTATCTCGTGTATCCACCCAGACAGCCGATTCCCTCCCTTCTGAGATCAATATCGCAAAGCTCATGGCCGCCGCGGGTCGTCGGATTTCTCGTACAGCATCGCCTTTACCAACATCAACCCTTCCCACTATACCACAGAAGCAAGAAACCAGCTCTTTCCTAACCCTCACTGAGGAGCGACCTCACGAAGAACCCGACACGATGCTTTCGAGCTCACCTGTCGAAATGCAGGACAGCATCTCACACAAGAGCCTTGACGGCACTATGTACGGTGCGTACGACTTTAGTTCTGGCGAGACGTCCAGAGTGCCTAGTGTGGCCCACAGCCTACACTCCTCCGCAAACCCTTCTCGAAGCAATACTGGGGATCTGGCGCAGCTCGCAAACGAAGTGCTCGAAAGCGACTTGAATCCAGAGCTCGAATTTGTACCTTGCATGACGATGCAGAATGTGCGTGTGGCGTTCAGGGATACCCTACTCGGCCTGCAATATCTGCACTACCAAGGAATCGTGCACAGAGATATCAAACCACCGAACCTCCTCCAAACCATTGATCACCGGGTTAAGATCTCAGACTTTGGCGTTTCATATCTCGGAAGGCCATTGCACGACGAAGAGGCGCCAGAAGAATTGAGCGAGAATGAGGCCCGCGATCTTGACGATGAAGCAAAGGAACTCGCCAAGACTGTCGGTACGCCGGCCTTCTTTGCTCCTGAGCTTTGTATCACAGACATCATGGACGATCCCCCTCCCGTCACCAAGGCGATCGACGTTTGGGCTCTTGGTATTACGCTCTTCTGCATGCTGTACGCCCGGACACCGTACGTCGACAACGAGTTTGTGGTCATGCGATTGATCGCGGATGAGGAGATTTACATCCCAAGGAAGAGGCTCTTACCCATCAACACAAAACCTCAATCGCGCCCCAGCTCGCATGGTCGCGTTTTCCCTCCGGCTGCAACGGGCAAGAGGCACGAGCTTGATTTGATTTATGAAGAGGTAGATGATGATCTGCACGACTTGCTCAGACGTCTCTTGACGAAAGACCCGCGCAAGCGCATCACCCTCGAGGAGGTCAGGCACCATCCTTGGGTCACGTCAGACTTGCCCAACAAAATCAGCTGGCTGGAAGAGACTGACCCCAACCGCCAAAGTGATGGCAAGAAAATTGAAGTCTCGAACGAAGATGTCAATACGGCCGTCGTGCCACTGCAGTGGGTCGAGCGCGTGCGTTCCGGCATCAAGAGAGTGGGAGAACGCCTCGGATTTGGCAGCGTGCTCCAGGGCCGATCTAGGAGCGGCTCGAATGCAGGCGTACACGGTTCTCACTCTGGACCCCCATCGGCGAGCTCATCTAGCAGCACGATCAGCCAAGATGCGCGTCGTCAAAGTCTCCGAGGGGACGAGTCCATCTTTTCAGCGTTGAAGGCCTCTAGGGAAGGTGAACATCCGCTGTCTAGAAGTGTGACTGCAAGCCCGGAGACAGAAAGGCATGGCTTCTTTGACCCGGAGGCATCGAGACCTGACTCAGTGGCTGCTGTGATCAACCAAAACCACGCATCATCGTCTCCCGTAAGGCCAAGCCCACCTGAGCGCTCGAAGACCGTCACGTCGACATCAGGCTCCGTGAAGACAGTCAAGCAGTCAGATCTTCAACGAGTCTTGTCACGAGACTCACGGGACTCACCCCCACCATCGCCGGGTCTCCCGGGAACACCGATGGCTCTCGAATCGCCGGGCGGGTCAAACCTGGGCGGGTCAAACCTGGGCGGGCTGCTTGGAGGTGCTGGACGGCGTATCCTTAAGACGGTGCGCGAGAGATCTGCAGCACGTTCGCAGCCAGCCGACCCACGCGGCCGCTCCGCAAATCGAAACGAGTCTACAGAGTCGCTTGATCCTCACACTCAACCGAGTGTCGCGGTGAGCAACACGTCCGCTGCTGGTCATGTGGATTTGCCGGAGGCGCTCAGGGATATCACCCCTGCCACCAGTGCGAACAACAGCGTAAAGGCGAGTCCGACGTCATCACGAGCACACTCAGTCGTGTCAAGCTCGCCAGTCCACCTCCGACCAAGCGCCGGACCTCTCTCGCGCGTGTCTTCGAACAGCTCGATCAAGTCAATTGCTCCGTCTGCGACCTCCCACCATACCAACGAGGAGACTCCTGTCAAGCAGACCGCGCCCAAATTCTTTGCAGCCGAGTCGAGCATCGCAGACTGGCAGCGTGCAGATGACGAACGCGTCCGCAAGCTCATCAGAGAAGGCGAAGAGGAGGAGCACAGCGGCGCCGACGTCGACAGCAAGCCCCGAAAACCATCCCGCATGTGCCCTCCCAGCCCTGACGACAAAGGACCCGAATCCAATGAGTGGCGACGTCCCAGCGCGGCCGACGCATCCCACCCCGTCTCCTCCCACGAGGCCAGCCCAACAGGCCACACCGGCCAACTCCCGCCATCCCTCGTCTCCAGCTCCTCGGATTTCGGCTCCGCCGTCTCCATGTCCGTCTCCAACCCCTCCATCCCCTCCGTCATCTCCGAAGCCTCCTCCGTCGACCCCACCGAAAACGCCCCCATCGAAGAGCTCGACGGCAAAAACTCCGGCTCCACGCTGCACGGGCCCACCAGCTCCGACAAACCAACCTTCCGCCCCTCCTTCCTCGAGAAGGACGAAGAAGGCTACTCCCCGGACCACGAAGAAACCGCGCTCGACAGCGACAACGCCGCCTCCGACGACGAAGACGACTACGACAGCTCCTCCGACAGCGATGGCGGGCTGGTCATGCGTCGCCGCCGCTCTGGCGGCGGCAGCAACAGACACCTGCACAATTCCAACTCTTCTTCCTCTCCCCGCTCCGGCGGCGGGAGCAGTCTGTCCGCGGCGCTGGAAGCCGCGCACGCGAAGCAGCGGCGGGGCACGGGGCTTTCGCGCGGCTCGAAGCGCAGTTCGCGGAGCGGGAGCAACAATACCATGAAGAAGGTGCGGACGAGGGATAGCGAGGATGAGAGGGCTAGGGGTGGGGGGATACAGGAGGAATAGACTGGAAAGTAAAAAGGTAAAGAGGTGGGTGGTTACTTTGGTTGGTTTTATGGTTGAATATTGAAAAGGATGAGGGGAGATTGGCGGTTTTGTTTTTTTCCGGTTGGGGAAGGTTTCTCCTTCTTTCTTGCTTATTTTCGCATCTACCATGCGTGCATGACTTGTCGATGTTGACGGTTTTGATGATGATACTTGTTTTTGGGAATCTGGGAAATGACAAAGATGGATAGATGGGGAAGGAAAGACGGGGGCAAGAAGGACCAGGGCTAGCGAGCGATCGAATGGATTCGAGAGAGAGGACTCTTTGTACCTTTTTGTTGGGCTTGTCTCTTTCTTCTTGTAGTACATTAGACTTTTGGGAAGCTAGAAAAGGAAGGAAATCGATTGAGGTTGTGATGATTATTCCTCTTGTCTTCAAGTTTTTTTGCTCTTTTTTGGTTCAGGATCTTGAATCTTTATATGTATCCTCACGCCAGGCTCAAAGCGAAGCCGGAACTGGGACTGTAAATCGAAGTTAACCTTGAAATTTGACTTATTAGAGAAAACTGTTGTCTAGTAGTGAACGAGGAAGAGTAATCAAAAGAAAGGTCTGGCTC
>MSJI02000845.1:0-59114 GCA_001931905.2 Cladosporium sp. IMV 00045 | reverse complement strand
CTCCACCAGTCCGGCTCACGCACTGTTGGTAACTCCCCAGCCGCAACGCCCGGTCATGGTCTTTTCACCCCAAACACAGAACCACCTACGCACGAAGATTGGGAGTCGCCAGCCACGCCTGGAACTTACGCCAGTCCTTTCCTGCACTTTACCCATCGACAAGCGCCCAAAGAAACACACGTTGCCGATGTCGACGTCGATCCCATTTCCGGTCGCAAGCTTATCAACCACTACGAAATTGTCGACGAACTAGGTCGTGGCACCCATGGAAAGGTTAAGCTCGGAAGGGATCTTCAAACTACAGATTCTCACGTTGCCATCAAGATCGTCGAGCGTTACTCGAAGCGTAGACGATTGGGCAAACTGGGCAACGCTGAGGACAAGGTCAAGAAGGAAGTTGCCATTCTGAAGAAGGCGAGACATCCAAACGTTGTGGCACTTCTTGAAGTCATCGACGATCCCTCGCGCAAAAAAGTATACATTGTTTTAGAATGGGTAGAGCGAGGCGAAATCCAGTGGCGTGTCAAGGCGCCCAAGGAAATAGCCGTGGTTGAGGCACGCCGCTACGAACGCGAGAAAAGAGAAATACCCGATCCTCAGTGGGACGCCGAAGATGATGCGGTCCAGGTGGAGGCACAAAGACGTCTCAGGAGACAGAAACGTGCCCTCATCCGGGCTGCCCGAAGGGTCAGACAAGAAGCTTCAATGAACCCAAACACCTGGAGTCACGAAATGGGAGACGACGAGAGTGACGATTCGGATGATGATCGCCTATCTCGTGTATCCACCCAGACAGCCGATTCCCTCCCTTCTGAGATCAATATCGCAAAGCTCATGGCCGCCGCAGGTCGCCGGATTTCTCGTACAGCATCGCCTCTACCAACATCAACCCTTCCCACTATACCCCAGAAGCAAGAAACCAGCTCTTTCCTAACCCTCACTGAGGAGCGACCTCACGAAGAACCCGACATGATGCTTTCGAGCTCACCTGTTGAAATGCAGGACAGCATCTCACACAAGAGCCTTGACGGCACTATGTACGGTGCGTATGACTTTAGCTCTGGCGAGACGTCCAGAGTGCCTAGTGTGGCCCACAGCCTACACTCCTCCGCAAACCCTTCTCGAAGCAACACCGGGGATCTGGCGCAGCTCGCAAACGAAGTGCTCGAAAGCGACTTGAATCCAGAGCTCGAGTTTGTACCTTGCATGACGATGCAGAATGTGCGCGTGGCGTTCAGGGATACTCTACTTGGCCTGCAATATCTGCACTACCAAGGAATCGTGCACAGAGATATCAAACCACCGAACCTCCTCCAAACCATTGATCACCGGGTTAAGATCTCAGACTTTGGCGTTTCATATCTCGGAAGGCCTCTGCATGACGAAGAGGCGCCAGAAGAATTGAGCGAGAATGAGGCCCGCGATCTTGACGATGAAGCAAAGGAACTCGCCAAGACTGTCGGCACGCCGGCATTCTTTGCTCCAGAGCTTTGTATCACAGACATCATGGATGATCCTCCTCCCGTCACCAAGGCGATCGACGTTTGGGCTCTTGGTATCACGCTCTTCTGCATGCTGTACGCCCGGACACCGTACGTCGACAACGAATTTGTGGTCATGCGATTGATTGCGGATGAAGAGATCTACATCCCAAGGAAGAGGCTCTTACCCATCAACACAAAACCTCAATCGCGCCCCAGCTCGCATGGTCGCGTTTTCCCTCCGACTGCAACGGGCAAGAGGCACGAGCTTGATTTGATTTATGAAGAGGTAGATGATGATCTGCACGACTTGCTCAGGCGTCTCTTGACGAAAGACCCGCGCAAGCGCATCACCCTAGAGGAGGTCAGGCACCATCCTTGGGTCACGTCAGACTTGCCCAACAAAATCAGTTGGCTGGAAGAGACGGACCCCAACCGCCAAAGTGATGGCAAGAAAATTGAAGTCTCGAACGAAGATGTCAACACGGCCGTCGTGCCACTGCAGTGGGTTGAGCGCGTGCGTTCTGGCATCAAGAGAGTGGGAGAACGCCTCGGATTTGGCAGCGTGCTTCAGGGCCGGTCTAGGAGCGGCTCGAGTGCAGGCGTACACGGTTCTCACTCTGGACCCACATCGGCAAGCTCATCTAGCAGCACGATCAGCCAAGATGCGCGTCGTCAAAGTCTCCGAGGTGACGAGTCCATCTTTTCAGCGTTGAAGGCCTCTAGGGAAGGTGAACATCCGCTGTCCAGGAGTGTGACTGCAAGCCCGGAAACAGAAAGGCATGGACACAGTGGCTTCTTTGATTCGGAAGCATCGAGGCCTGACTCTGTGGCTGCTGTGATCAATCAAAACCACGCATCGTCTCCCGTAAGGCCAAGCCCACCTGAGCGCTCGAAGACCGTCACGTCGACATCAGGCTCTGTGAAGACAGTCAAGCAGTCAGATCTTCAACGAGTCTTGTCACGAGACTCACGGGACTCACCCCCACCATCGCCGGGTCTCCCGGGAACACCGATGGCTCTCGAATCGCCGGGCGGATCAAATTTGGGCGGGCTGCTTGGAGGTGCTGGACGGCGTATCCTTAAGACGGTGCGTGAGAGATCTGCAGCACGTTCACAGCCGGCTGACCCACGAGGCCGCTCTGCAAATCGAAATGAGTCGACAGAGTCGCTCGATCCTCACACTCAACCGAGTGTCGCGGTGAGCAACACTTCGGCTGCTGGCCATGTGGATCTTCCGGAAGCGCTCAGGGACATCACGCCTGCTACCAGTGCGAACAACAGCGTCAAGGCGAGCCCAACGTCATCACGAGCACATTCAGTCGTGTCAAATTCGCCAGTCCACCTCCGACCGAGCGCCGGACCTCTTTCGCGCGTGTCTTCGAACAGCTCGATCAGGTCCATTGCCCCGTCTGCGACATCCCACCATACCAACGAGGAGACTCCTGTCAAGCAGACCGTGCCCAAAGTCTTTGCAGGCGAGTCGAGCATCGCAGACTGGCAGCGTGCAGATGACGAACGCGTCCGTAAGCTCATCAGAGAAGGCGAAGAAGAGGAGCACAGCGGCGCCGACGTCGACAGCAAGCCCCGAAAGCCATCCCGCATGTGCCCTCCCAGCCCTGACGACAAAGGTCCCGAATCCAACGAGTGGCGACGCCCCAGCGCGGCCGACGCATCCCACCCCATCTCCTCCCACGAGGCCAGCCCAACAGGCCACACCGGCCAACTCCCACCTTCCCTCGTCTCCAGCTCCTCCGACTTCGGTTCCGCCGTCTCCATGTCCGTCTCCAACCCCTCCATCCCCTCCGTCATCTCCGAAGCCTCCTCCGTCGACCCCACCGAAAGCGCCCCCATCGAAGAACTCGACGGCAAAAACTCCGGCTCCACGCTGCACGGGCCCACCAGCTCCGACAAACCCACGTTCCGCCCCTCCTTCCTCGAAAAGGACGAAGAAGGCTACTCCCCGGACCACGAAGAAACCGCTCTGGACAGCGACAACGCCGCCTCCGACGACGATGACGACTACGACAGCTCCTCCGACAGCGACGGCGGGCTGGTCATGCGTCGCCGCCGCTCGGGAGGCGGCAGCAACAGACACCTGCACAATTCCAACTCCTCTTCCTCTCCCCGCTCCGGCGGCGGGAGCAGTCTGTCCGCGGCGTTGGAAGCCGCGCACGCGAAGCAACGGCGCGGCACGGGGCTTTCGCGCGGCTCGAAGCGCAGTTCGCGCAGTGGGAGCAACAATACCATGAAGAAGGTGCGGACGAGGGATAGTGAGGATGAGAGGGCTAGGGGTGGCGGGATACAGGAGGAATAGAATGGGAAGGGAAAGGTGAAGAGGTGGGCGGTTAACTTGTTGGGTTTTTATTGAATATTGAGAAAGGGATTGGGGAGGTTTCTTTCTTCTTTTTGCTTTTTTTTTCCGCATACCATGCGTGCATGACTTGTCGATGTTGACGGTTTTGATGATGATACTTGTTTTTGGGAATCTGGGAAATGACAAAGATGGATAGATGGGGAAGGAAAGACGGGGGCAAGAAGGACCAGGGCTAGCGAGCGATCAAATCGATTTGAAGGGTGGATTCTTGTAACTTTTGTTGGCTTGTGGCTTTCTTCTTGTAGTACCTTAGACTTTTGGGAAGTTAGAACAGGGAGGAAATTGATAAGGTTGTGATGATTATTCTCCTTTTGTTTTTTCATGTTGTTGCTTCTCTTTGGCTTCACATTCTTGAATCGATTAGAAAGAAAGAGAGAATCTTTGTAGGTATATAACCTCTCGTCAGGCCTAAGGCGAAGCCGAAGACGAGGATGAAGTTAAGGTCAAATGAGAAAAGATGATCAAAGAAGCGATGAATCCCTTTCCCCATTCCATTCCTGGTTCACGCTCCTTTGTACACAACAATTTACCGTTGATCCCCATCTCTTCGGAGATGCTCGCATGGTTTCATGTGAGTACGAGATTGTTACTATGTAGATGTTGATATCACACCACATCTCATTCAGTATGCGCAGACAAAGAGCTGCAAATGCAGATCCCATATTGGTATCTCACAACAGCAACGGTCCTAAGTGATATTATTAGGCATGAAGCCGTTGTCAAGCCGTTTATGTACTTTGCGCTCTATCCGTTTTAGGGATTTGCTGTTGAATCATATGATGTGCGTGGGTGTGCTCTTATTATATGGCTCTACTACGATAGATGAATTGCTAAACTGTTCAAGCTCTCATATTCCATCGATGAGTCCAAGCAGCGATGTTCGAATCTGCCACGCAAGACACAGAAAGTACACGCATCCAAGTCAGAACACCCCATCACCCAACCACAAAGACCCAAAACGTCCCACACCCGTTGCACAGCCCGTCAACGCCCTTCAATTCTAGTTCGTCACTTCGAAGTAAGTGATCGACACTTCCCCTCCGCCCTACCGAGCCTTACAGCGTTGCGCGCGCGCGTTTTACACAAAAAACACGTGCGCCCGTTCGGCTTCTACTTCATCCGCGCAACGGGCGTGGCAAGTATAAGTAAGGTAGACACGAAACCCGAGTCCAACGGTCCGAAAGAACGCGGCTTTTGGCGAGCATAAGCCGTTTTTGTCTTGCTTTTTTGCGTTTTGCGTCACGTCACCGCTCACTCCCATCTTATCTCGTCTTATGCATGATGTGACTGCTGACTCTCGCCCATGCTTTGTTTGAAGCGAAGAAGCATATGAAGTGCGTGAGAATTTCGCCAAGTCGTTGAGAGGTGAGATGCAGTACTATGCGGATGCGAATGCGAATGCCATATCGCCGGGAGGATGGGGTGGATGGCTCAATTTAAATCATTCGGGGCTATTGAGCCCACGGACCTGGGCGTAGCGAGAGTGGGTGGAACATGAAGGGATTCATCACACGATTTGGGGCTTGTGCTGAGAGGGATGGATTGTTGGCGCTTAGGGATTGGATTTGTTACTTGTTAGGAGAGCGATGTGGGACGTGCTGAGATGGGCTTTTGTGTATGCAACAAGACTGTGGCTTTTTCGTTGACTAAGGCATTGTTACTGGTTGTACGACGATGCTGACATGTCGACCATTGTGAGGCTCCTTTTTCGTGGCTCAAGACACCGCCTTCTGCATTCCAGGTTTCTTGGGGCTGCAGATCTTGGTGTGTCTTGAGTGAAAAGGATGTTCCTGTTCCGACCGAAGGATGATGGGCAGAGTATATACATAAAAGGAAGAAAGGGAAGTGTTCAACATCCGCAACCGAGACAGAGCTGAATCATCCAAATGCACGTCCAGGTATGAGTTTGACATACAGTAGCGGTAGTGGCAGTGCGGAGGAAAGGTTGAATATTCGTGCCCGGGCCCGTTGGGTAGGATGGCTTGTGAATGGACGGCGGCGAAAACACTCACTCTTGCTCAGTAATAGGCGACAGCGATATGCCTCCTATTATGATTGATCGAGTCTTGAGATGAGGGAAGATGATACGACGACTGCGGGGCGCGGAAGGGAAAAATAGCCAGAGCCGCGAAATGACAGGCACAAGTAGGCTTGCATAAAAAAAGGAATGCGGAGCCAATCAGAGGGCTCAGACTGCGAGTTGAGAGATGCCGGGAGGGTTGAGATCCGAGTAAACGAGATAAACGAGGCCGGATGGAACGAGATCCGGAGTAGGGCTGGTCTGCCACGCCTTGCATAGGCCTGTCACCGCTGCACAAGAAGGGAAGCAGGAGAGGAATAGACCGCGCTAGACACCGCGAAATCACTGCGCTATCCACGTTTGGAGCTTGGTCGTCCTGCGTTATGCTCGCCAACCCTCTGCTCGCCCAGGCCCGCTCCCGGGTGCAGTGGCCTTACATCCGCACATGGCCAAACGACCGCGTCTAGAATAATAAAGTTCCTGTCCCGTCCCTTCTCTGTGCTTTCGTATTTCTGTTGTTACATACATAAGCCGCTGCGTGTCATCGTCACCGTTGAAGGGCCTTACGCCACTCTTTCACTCTTTCTTACTACTATACCCTTGATCTGATCTGATCTAATACTTACCATATTCTTTATCTATACCCCTTTACAACATAGACTACATCCCACCAGTGGCGACCTAATAACACCCCGGCAAACATGTCCCTCGTGGGCAATTTTGCCTTTGGCAATTTCGACCGCACCGCAGAGACCAGCGGTGCCCAAGAAGGAGGCACCGCTTTCTTGAGGCGCTCCAGCATGACAGACCAGGATCCCGTACAGGAAGCACACCGGGAAGAACGCCGGAACAGCCTGGCTCGCACAATTTCTAGGAACCGCCAGCCTTCCAACGCAGCGGCAGCGGAAAGACCGGCCGCCACTCGCGAGGAGACCTACGCAACAGCACACTCTCATCTCAGCCGTGGGAACACCGAGCAGAATGGCCTCTACACTACCGGTGCCGATACCACAGACGAGAAGAGGATTGATGAAGTAGACCAGGGCAAAGAAGGCCTCGAACGCAGTGAAAGCGAGTCCGAAGCAGAGCTTGAGAAGCAGCGCCAGGTCAAGACCGACAAGACTATCAACGAACTCGCGAGATCTCTCACCAGACAAAGCACATGGACCCATGTGCCCGGGAACCCCTTCGAGGCCGCCGCCGACTCAGAACTCGACCCAAACTCCCCCAACTTCAAGGCGCGATCATGGGTGAAGAGCATGATCAAGCTCAACCACGACGAGAACAAGACTCCTGGACGCACTTCTGGTGTTTCGTTCCGCAATCTCAACGTTCACGGTTTTGGCGCTGCCACCGATTACCAGGCTGATGTGGCAAACGTCTGGCTGAAGGCCGCTGACCCCATCAAGAATGCTCTTGGTCTGGCAAAGCCCCGAAGAATCGACATTCTCAAAGATTTCGAAGGTCTCGTCAAGAGCGGCGAGATGCTCGTCGTCCTCGGCCCTCCCGGATCTGGCTGTTCGACTTTCTTGAAGACGCTCACCGGCGAGACGCATGGTTTCAACGTCGAAGAGGGCTCCGAACTGAACTATCAGGGTATCCCCGCCCAGGAGATGCACACCTGGCACCGTGGTGAAGCCATCTACACCGCCGAGGTCGACGTCCATTTCCCTATGCTGACTGTTGGTGATACTCTGGATTTCGCCGCTAGGGCTAGAGCCCCCAGGAACATCCCAGGAGGCGTCAGCAGGAACGTATACTCTCAGCACATGCGCGACATGATGATGGCAACTTTCGGCATCAGCCACACGGTCAACACCAGAGTCGGAAATGACTTCGTCCGTGGTGTCTCCGGTGGCGAGCGTAAGCGTGTGTCTATCGCTGAAGCGGCACTGAGCGGTGCTCCATTGCAGGCTTGGGACAACAGTACTCGTGGTCTCGACTCTGCCAACGCCATTGAGTTCTGTAAGACGCTTCGTCTGTCCACCGAGCTTGGTGGATCCGCAGCTTTGGTCGCCATCTACCAGGCTCCCCAGGCTGCTTACGACATCTTCGACAAGGTCATTGTGCTGTACGAAGGCTACGAAATCTTCTTCGGTATCACCACCGAGGCTCGCGGCTACTTCGAGAAGATGGGCTTTGTGTGCCCAGATCGCCAGACCGACTCCGATTTCCTGACCTCCATGACGTCCCCTCAAGAGCGTATCGTCCGCGAGGGCTGGGAGAACCAGGTCCCGAGAACACCGGAGGAGTTTGCTGCTCGCTGGAAAAACAGTCCAGAGCGCGCCCAGCTTCTCAAGGAGATCGAGATTTACAACCAAGAGAACCCGATCCACGGTGAGCAGGCCCAGAAGTTCTTGGACTCTCGTCGTGCCCAGCAAGCGAAGCATGCCCGCCCTAAGTCGCCTTACACGCTTTCTTACGTCCAGCAAATCGAGCTTTGCCTGTGGCGTGGTTTCCAGCGTCTCAAGGGTGACCCCAGTCTTACTTTCACTCAGCTCTTCGGCAACATCGCAATGGCCCTTATCATCGGCTCGGTCTTCTACAACATGGAAAAGACCACTGAATCATTCTTCCAACGTGGCGCGGTACTCTTCTTTGCTGTGCTCATGAACGCTTTTGGATCTGCTCTCGAAATTCTCACCCTGTACGCCCAACGTCCGATTGTCGAAAAGCACAGTCGATACGCTCTTTACCATCCTTCGGCCGAAGCCTTTGCGTCCATGCTTACCGATATGCCTTACAAGATCTTGAACGCAATTCTTTTCAACTTGACCCTCTACTTTCTGGCTAATCTTCGTCGCGAACCTGGAGCTTTCTTCTTCTTCGTCTTCGTCAGCTTTATCGCCACGTTGGTCATGTCAATGTTGTTCAGAACTATCGCCTCGGTGTCTCGTACGCTTTCGCAAGCTATGGCGCCCGCTGCGATCATCATTCTGGCTATCGTTACTTTCACTGGTTTCGCCATTCCGACGCCTTACATGCTTGGCTGGTGCAGATGGATCAACTACCTCGACCCTATTGCCTTCGCTTTCGAGTCTCTGATGGTGAACGAGTTCCACAACCGCGACTTCACCTGCAGTCTTGACCAAATTGTTCCACCAGGAGCATCATTTGAGGGTGGCGCAGCGGTGTGCTCGGCCATTGGTTCTGTTCCTGGACAAGACACTGTCAACGGTGATGCCTACATCAACTCTGCTTTCCTGTACTACAACAGCCACAAGTGGAGAAACGTCGGTATCCTCTTCGTCTTCATGATCGGCCTCTGCGTTTGCTACATCGCCGCTACCGAGTTCATCTCGGCCAAGAAGTCCAAGGGTGAAGTCTTGGTGTTCCGCAGGGGTCACACTCCCAAGTCTATGAAGGAAAAGGCTTTCGATGAAGAGACTGCCAACAACGGTGCCGCTCTTGCCAAGAAGGAAAGCTACACCTCGGCCACGGACATCATCCAGAAGCAGACTGCCATCTTCAGCTGGAGGAACGTTTGCTACGACATCAAGATCAAGAAGGAAGACAGGCGCATCCTCGACCACGTCGACGGTTGGGTTAAGCCTGGCACTCTCACTGCTCTCATGGGTGTTTCCGGTGCGGGTAAGACCACCCTGCTTGATGTCCTCGCTACTCGTGTTACCATGGGTGTCATCAGCGGTGAAATGCTTGTCGATGGCCACCAGCGTGACGACTCCTTTCAGCGCAAGACCGGTTACGTTCAACAGCAGGATCTGCATCTCCAGACCACCACCGTTCGCGAGGCACTGAACTTCTCTGCCATCCTCCGCCAGCCCGCCGACGTTCCCCGTAAGGACAAGCTCGCATACGTCGACGAGGTGATCAAGCTCCTGGATATGGAAGAATATGCCGATGCCGTCGTCGGTGTTCCTGGTGAAGGTCTCAACGTCGAGCAGCGTAAGCGTCTCACCATCGGTGTTGAGCTTGCCGCTAAGCCCGAGCTTCTTCTGTTCCTTGACGAGCCCTCCTCCGGCCTCGACTCTCAAACTTCCTGGGCTATTCTTGACTTGCTCGAGAAGCTTGCCAACTCTGGCCAGGCTATTCTCTGCACAATTCACCAGCCCTCTGCTATGCTCTTCCAGCGCTTTGACCGTCTGCTTTTCCTTGCCAAGGGTGGACGCACTGTTTACTTTGGCGAAGTCGGCGAGAACTCCCACACCCTGACCAACTACTTCGAGCAGAACGGTGCACACAAGTGTCCTCCTGCTGCCAACCCTGCTGAATGGATGCTGGAAGTCATCGGAGCAGCCCCTGGATCCCACACTGACATCGACTGGCACCAAACTTGGCGCGACAGCAAGGAGTACCAGGAAGTCCAACGCGAGCTTGACTACCTCAGAGACGAACGACCAAAGCAGATCGAAGCCAAAGACAATACCAACGACAAGCAATCCTACCGCGAGTTCGCTGCTCCCTTTGGTCTTCAACTCTGGGAGGTCACGAAGCGTGTCTTCGAGCAGTACTGGCGTACCCCGTCATACATCTACTCCAAGGCCGCCCTCTGTCTCGGCTCTTCGATCTTCATTGGATTCATCTTCTTCCGCGCTCCGCTCACTCAGCAAGGTCTCCAGAACCAGATGTTCTCAATCTTCCTGCTCTTCACCATCTTCGGTCAACTCGTCCAGCAAATCATGCCTCACTTCGTCACGCAGCGTGCTCTCTACGAGGTTCGCGAGCGCCCCAGCAGAGCCTACTCCTGGAAGGCATTCATGATCTCCAACATCGTCGTCGAACTCCCGTGGAACGCACTCATGGCCGTCATCATCTTCTTCTGCTTCTACTACCCCATCGGCCTGCAATCCAACGCCGCCTTCGCCGGCGCCACCCACGAGCGCGGCGCCCTCTTCTTCCTCTTCACCCTGCAATTCCTCCTCTTCGCCTCCACCTTCACCAACATGATCATCGCCGGTATCGCCGACGCCGAGACGGGCGGCAACATCGCCAACCTGATGTTCTCGCTCTGCCTGATTTTCTGCGGTGTCATCGCCTCCCCGCAGCAATTCCCCCGCTTCTGGATCTTCATGTACCGCCTGTCGCCCTTCACCTACCTCGTCTCTGGCATGTTGTCCGTCGGCTTGGCCGGCAACATCGTCACCTGCGCTGACAACGAGTACGTCCAATTCAACCCCACCGGCGACCTCACGTGCTCCGAGTACCTCGCGTCGTTCCAGCAAGACCTCATCGGCGGCGCTTTGCAACCCGGCACCGAGGAAAACACCAGCAACTGCAGCTACTGCACATACGTCAGCACGGACACTTTCCTCAGTCAGATCAGCAGCAGCTACGCCAACCGCTGGCGCGACTATGGCATTCTGTGGGCTTTTATCATTTTCAACGTTTTCATGGCGGTTTTCTTGTACTGGTTGGCGCGCGTGCCGAAGAATAAGGGCAAGAAGAAGGAGAAGAAGAACTGATCGACTGGCTTGCTTTCGTTTTTTTTATATGATTTCTCTTTCTTTAATTGTTTAAGCGTCGGTGTTTGAAACGTGGGGACAACGAGATACATAGATTGTGAATACATACACATCCTCCGCGCAGGGGGGGCCTTCAATGGGTTTATACTTGATAATAGACTACAACTTCTTCATGCATCTCATTGATCGGAATATTTCAAGATATGGTTGTATCGAACGTCGTACAGACAGGGAAAGTTACACCCGCGATTGTTGATCGATTTCTGTGATCGATGACAACGGATCCTTTCGAACGACAACCCGGCAAAACGCTGAAAGCATGACGAATGACCATGCAAAACCCCGATCAGCGATTCCCTGACTGAATGCATATCAAAGACTTCGATGACGAGGGACGTTGCGGCGGCGAATGCCCAGAGGGGGAGCACAGAGGCCGGGGGCGCAGTAAGTGATAATCCCGGATAGCGTGGGGAATGTTACGGTTGATCTGACAGGAGTGCCCGGTATAGTCCCGAGGAGTAGGTTGGCTGAGCTATTCGAACGATTGATGCAATGCAGCTGAAAGGTATCTCGTGGATTGGGGCGAGAAGTACTGGCGCCTTAGGGCCGCTACGTTCTGTGTTCCGTTGAAAGTCTGACCTGACCAGATTTGCCGAGGAAATGTAGCATTTCAATGAAGTATTACAGTATTGCCTTCCTTCTCCAATATCATTGATTCACGGAACAGCTTGATTGGGAATCGATTTCAATTCGAAATATTCTCAGAAATGACGACAAGTGTGAAAGGTCAAGACCCCAACAAAAAAACAATTATACACATTGCCCAACCGTACATACATCAAACCCAACCTCAAACCTCAAGGAACCCTCAACCCCCTCGGATCCTGCCCCAACCTCCTACCCGGCCACATCTCCTGCGGCCTATCCATCGCGTCCGCATTGACGAGCGTACAAATCATCCAATCGGCCATCTTATGCTGCGGGCAAAAAAGATGCTCCTCATAAACGAACCTCCACTCCCCCAGCGCCAACTCCGCCAACCGCCTCAACTCCACCACCATCCTCGCCCTCTCCCTCTGCCCCGCCGGATCAGCCCTCGCAGCCACCACCGCCTCCCTCCGTGCCCTCTGTAATCTCTCAACCGCCATGTCATACACCTGCCCGAACCACACGATGCGCACCTGACAGCAGTCGTCGCCGGGGCAGTAGGCGCGGATGGCTCCTTGGCGGCCACAGTCCGTGATGTGGGTGCATTGCGGCGCGCGGTGGTAGGTGATGTCGCCAGTCGAGCGGCACTCGTAGAAAGTGACGCGGCGGAGGGATGCGAAGGGGTTGTCGGGCTCGGAGAGTTGGCCGGCGATGGCGAGGCGCTCGAGCAGGCCGGATTTGTAGTTGCTGGGTGTCCAGAATTCGATGTAGTATTTTCGGCACATTTGATAGTGTTGGATGTATGGTGGTAAATGTTTCTTCCAGGTATAAGTAATTGTTGATTGCTCGTTTATCCGATTTTGATCATAGGGGGAGAGACGTAGAGGAGACCGTCTTTGGAAGGTACGGGAGAGAATGGAGAGTGGAGGAAGAGCGTCTCTTTGTACATTATTTGTGGACGTATGTGAGGGCTTGGTCACCAATTGGGTGCCTTATTGATTGTTACATATGAGCCATTGGAGTGCGGATCTTCTCAGAAGCAAACAGTCAGCGTCATATATCGTTCAAAGTCTACAAGAGAGGAAGGTCTCTAAATCACCACTAGCCTTGAATTTTCGTCCTGAATGAATCAAACGTTCACTCGCAGGACAAATTCAGAAATTGCTTGTTCACGACTATCAGATTGATTGGGGGAATTGATTCGTAGCCCCTATTATATGTACCCAGAAATCAAACACCCATAGAATAGTCCAACGATTGATCGTTGATACTCTTTGACAAAACGATCAAATCACCGGAAACACCTCGCACGACTCATCATCGTCTCGGTCTAGAACCCCTCTCAAATCCTACACCACTGTAGGGATCTCAACAGTATGCGGGTTTGTGCCGATCCTGGTGCGGTCCTCCAAGTCTAACATACCCTGACAAACGTTCGCGCGCTTGAGCATTTGGAAAAGCCCGTGAGCATTCCTCCTTCTTGGGCAATCCTTATGACTCTCGTACGCAGAGATCCATTCCTGGTATGCGTCCAACCAGGCCTGCGCCAGCTCCCTCTGCCTCTCCTTCGATTCCCGACGCTTCTCGGAGGTCCGACAAGCGCGCCCGCATCGTTCGTACTCCGTCTCGAAGTGGTCGAGGCGATCGCCGCAGGCCATGTCTTCGAAGCAAAAGTCAAGGATCTGATTTTTGTAGTAGCCGCCATCGCTGGGGCTTCGGCAGATCGGTCGGTCAAGAATTTCGTCCTCGTGGATCCAGAAGGTCTCTCGTTTGGCGTTTAGGTTACGGCCGGGTTTGTCGAGACCTCGGAACACTCGCCGTTCGGCGCTGGCGCTCGGGCTGTTGAAGGGAGACCAAAACTCGATTTTGTACTTTTTGCACATCGTTGTGAATCTTGAGGATGCAGAGGTGGATTTGGCTGCAATGATCTCTGTCGTTTGATTTTGATGGGAAGCTGGTTGTTGCAATCGAAGAGGTGTCCACTCATGGGGGATTTATATAACGAAAGAAGCCATCCATGACTGCATTCAATTGATTCAATATACAGTCCATGCCTGGTACTATGAAGACAGAATGCGTGAATGTCTGCTGTTATTTGTAGCGATGACGAGGACTCGCTGCATCTCTGCGATCAAGAAGGGTGAATATCATGACTTTACTGACTGAAACTCCAGGAAATGTCGGCATGTCGTCATGATTTCATAGATAAAGGGTGTTGGCATCGGATCCATGAGCTGTTCGTTGAAGTTCACTGTGGTAAACTCAGTATATAATAATAAGAACATCGAAAAGGTGGAAGTTTAAGAACGTACCTCCGGTAAATTTCGGCCGTGGGAATGGTAACGACCAATTTATACCATGTTCGACCATACCCGGTTTGCTGGAACAGCCCCCAAGCAACCAAACGTTTAACAGGGTGACTGGTGCGCGTCAGAGCCGTATACCATGGTCGATCATGCCCGGTTTGCTGCGCCCTACCAAAACCACCAAACGTGTTACAGGGTGACTGGTACACGTTGAATCCCTTTTACCCTACCACCTCTTCGCAGCATAGCCCTCTTCTGTACTACCTTGAACGACCACGCAATGGTTACACGAGTAAACGGACCGAATTTGGTAGCTCTGAAGCTGACAACCGATGCTCCATGCCCTATCGATTCACGAAGCGGAAGTTACCAATACCCAAAAAGTCGGGAATCAAAAAAACTTGATTTGTACAGAATGCCCTACAAACGCCATTCCATGCCCTTGGAGAAATCGTAAGAGGGGTGAAGTGTGACTTCACGACCAAGCTACGATGGTTTCAATACCGTCGCTCCGGAGCATCGTACTGCCTAGGCATGCCCGAAATGGGCTCCTCAGCAGTACCCGGATGGGCGCCCAAGCGCTGATCATCCGGAATGGAGAAATTGTCGTTGACAACGCCAGCTCTTTTCAGCTCCGCCCAGAGCTTACTTTGAGATCGCCTGTAAGGACAATCGCGGTGATTGTCGTAAGCTGACGTCCAGTCATCGTACGATATTTTCCAATAGCGCGTAGCTTCCGCCTGGTCGCTGGTGGGCCAGCGTTCGCGCTCGGCCTGCTTGGCGATTCTTTGGTCTTCCGTGTTCTGTGCTTCGAGTGTCTTCAGTCGTAGGAAACAGTCGTCGTCTTCTTCGCAGAAGTCGAGGATTCGATTGCCGTATACACCGCCTTCGTCGACGTTGGTGGCGGTACATTGGACGGACTTGTGGAAGCGGCCTTTGCATTCGAAAAATCGAATCTTCGTGGCGTCGAGGTTGATGCCGGGGCGCGCGAGGCCTCGTCGGACTTTGCGTTCCCAGTCCGCGTCCGTTGCTTTGCACGCCATCCAGAATTCGATGTGATATCGGATGCACATCTCCAGTTGGTCTTGGTGGTGTTGAGAATTAGTACCGGATGGATGATGATAAGCTAGACTGCGAAATCCGCTGATAGTGGTCGATATTCGTGGAACAGGAGAGGTTTTAAAAGTGAGAATCGATGGAATATATAGAAGAGTGTTGTACAACCGAGTCCATTAACTCGAGGAATGCTATATTACATGGGTGCTGTAAAGTGATGTATGCGTAGAATATGGCGTATGTTCGACCGTATGTTCGACCATGGTATGAGGCAATGAACAGTCAATGCCAATATGATGTCGTCAAAATATGGTAAAGAAGGTCTTCCACTGGCGGGAGCTTCATTGTCCGAGCGGGCGGGTGAGTATGGGCCGCCATGTTTCGGTTGGACAATGAGCCAAGCGTAACTGTTTGTTGATAACTGATGATTTAACGCCATGATGGTCTGCATGGAATGAAGTTGACGGTATGAGGCCATCATTGTTGGGCGATTGACGCAAGAGTTGTGGCGTAGGACCAGTGGAGCTTCCAGATCTCCTGCGGCAGAGGATGTATTGACATCAGCGTCCAAACTCCAGATGACAGTTGATTATATGCAATGTCGTGGCAAAGACAGGGCCGTAGATTTGCATGAAGTTTGTCATGCTGTGACGCATACTCATCATTTGCATCCGCGAGCCCAGTCACAGGTTTGTGCGGGCGTGCCGTCAGCTTGCGATGACAATTTTGTCCCTTGCAAACATGCAAGCGGATCTGATCGACGAATGCCTTATCGGACGACCACACCGCACTGATCGACAAGGCTGGTAGACAGGCATCGGAGTCAGGGATACCAACCCTTAGGAAGATTTGTGAGCCGGTGGACCTCTACCGCCTGGCTGACCACTGCTTCCTCGACCTGACCCTAGGAGGCCGCACGCAAGGCAAGATTCCAGGGCGCAAAGGCATCTTCCAGTCAAGCCACTTTCTCTGCACAATATTGATCGAGAAAGTTGTGAGAAAATACAGGACAACGCCTGCAGGCACGTTTTGGAGCACAAATCCAAAGGCCCAAGAGATCACCATCCCAAGATGCTGCGATGGGGAGTATCGCCGCAAAGGAAATGTGAGGAACGCTGGCATGCGAGAAACCAACGGCCTCATGCGGCTGGGAATCGGCAGAGGCTTTTTGCGCGGATTAAGAGCGATGTTGGCGGTCATCACGAATGCAGCCGCAAAGGGTAGGAGCCCTGATGGATCAGCCATGGTGAGGTCAGTGAACCATGCGAGACCTTCTACTTTCAATGAAGGATCGAACCAACCCGCCGCGAAGCTAGCAGGCTCAATGAGATGGTCTGGGAGACTGCTCAATGCTGCGTCGGTACCAGCCTCGCTAGTCACATCTTGTCCTTGCGCCTGATCTCGCATACGCTCCATTCTTTCCGCCATCTCGTATGCCATTTTCTCAACAGGATCCACAGCTTTTGGAAAGTAATCTGGCGCAACGGATCTACCTATCCAAGTAAATGGCGCCAACAGCATAGACAGGAGCCCGGTATTGGCACCACACATGATCCTCACTGCTTCGGTCGATGCTATCAGGGCGCCAAAGTTCAGGGGAGACGACCAGGATAGCAGTGGAGCGCCGAATCGTTTGCCTAATTTATGAGTCTGCCATATTCTCGCCCAGACCCTGACTGCTGCTGTTCTGAACTTCGTATTGGTGGAGAAGGACTCCTTGAGTTTCAATTTTTCCTCGTACACGTAGGCATTGAGATGGCTAATGGGGCTAATCAAGGGTAGTAGATTGTTGCGAATTTGCTGGCGCCGCCGAGAGGGCACGGTTGAGAAATAGTATCCAAAGACGCCGCGGATGAGGATTGCCGAGATGGGAATGGCGGCATACCACGGGATGCCGACAGCGTGGATGCCATTGAGGACCACAAGCGGAGGAGTCGCGACGATTTCCACGGGGTCGATCTTACGAGAGGCCGAGGCGGAGAAGAATCGAGAGGAGGATTGCTGGTGGGCGAGGACGCGAAGGTGGGACGGGAGCTGCCAGAACGCCTTCCTTCGCGCATTAGCAGAGGCAGCGCGTGATGCCAGCATGTTGGCGCGAGCGAGCCGCACTCAGCGGAGGGTGCGGCAGGTGAGGTTGACTGGCACGTGGGATTGAAAGTGAAAGTGCATGTGATGTGAAGTGAAAGTAAGGATTACCGATAAATGTGAGACCCTGGCGTTCCTGGGACGAGCTGTGGCTTGCAGCAGCTGCAGGTGCGGGCGAATCCGCGAAGTGGCTCAGGTGGGCTAGAAACAACGAAGGGCGTGACGTCGAGCTTAAAGATCCACCAGACCAACAGCTGTCTTGGTCTAACGTTCAGCCCTACCCTGGTCTGACTCCTCGAAACATGATATAATCAGTTCCCCGCCGCCTACCTGATCCGACGACGACAGTTTGCAGCCAGCCTGCCATGGCACTCCTCTTCAGCATGCTGGCTATATTGATCGGGACCGTTCTGGCGATTGCTCTGACTCCATATTCATTCCGACTCACCGGCCGACTATGCGGATCCCAAATCAAGAGCAAAACCGCGCAAAGGAGGGAACTGCTGCTGCAGCGCGCCATATCGGAGGAGAAGGCACAGCAAGACAACGGCTCGGATGAGGAATGGGAGAAAGTCAACGCCGGGAGCAAGACGCCCGTGCAAGCAGACCCCTCTTTCAAGGGAGTCATTGGGTTCTTCCATCCCTTCTGCAACGCCGGTGGAGGAGGCGAACGTGTGCTCTTCGCTGCCATTCTGGCCACTCAGCAACGGTATCCCAACTCGCTCTGCGTCGTCTACACCGGCGACCATGACGCGAGCAAAGAGCAGATCATCACCAACGTCCGTAACCGCTTCAACATCCACCTCAATTCCTCTCGCATCTGCTTCCTCTACCTGAGCACCCGCGACTACGTTCTGCCCAGCACATGGCCGCATTTCACTCTCCTCGGACAGTCTCTCGGTTCCATCCTCTTAGCATGGGATGCCTTCACCTTGCTGGCACCTGATATTTTCATCGACACCATGGGCTACGCCTTCACGCTCGCAACATGCAAATGGCTCTTCCCCACCGTCCCCACAGGCGCCTACGTCCACTACCCAACTATTTCGACCGACATGCTCAGCAGCCTCCAAGACGAAGTATCCAGCAACCGCGGCGTCAACGCCGGCATGGGCAAAGGCCTGCGCGGCAAAGCAAAGCAGCTCTACTGGGAACTGTTCGCCAAACTGTACAGCTGGGTAGGCGGCAACGTCGACGTCGTAATGACAAACAGCAGCTGGACGCAAAACCACGTCTCGCAACTCTGGGGCAACGCGCGCACCAAGCGCGGCAAACAGCACGCCATCAGTGTCGTCTACCCTCCCTGCGCGGTGGGCGAACTGGAGCAAAAAATCCCCATCGACGCCGCGAGCGAGAAATCCACCCGGACCCGCAACCTCCTCTACATCGCCCAATTCCGCCCCGAAAAATGCCACCAGATGATCATCGACGCCTTCCGCGCCTTCCTCAAATCCTACAAACACCTCTCCTCCTCCGATTCCTCCCCTCCACCAAAACTCATCCTCGTCGGCTCCGTGCGCGACGACTCCGACGAGAAGCGCGTGTACAAGCTCCGCCTGCAGGCTCAAGAGATCAAGGAGAACGTCGAATTCGTCGTCAACGCGAAGTGGCCCCAGATTCTCGAGTACTTGAAAACGAGCTCCGTCGGCGTGAACGGGATGTGGAACGAGCACTTCGGCATTGGCGTGGTAGAATACCAAGCCGCAGGCCTCATCTCTGTGGTTAACAATTCGGGTGGGCCGAAGGAGGATATTGTCATTCCGATTGATGGGAAGCCGACTGGTAAGTCACTGTAGTGCTTCAGACGCAAGATCACCACTAACTCACTTACTCATAGGTTTCCACGCCTCCACACCCGAGGAGTTCGCGGAAGGCTTCGCCAAGGCCCTCGACCTGTCGCCTGAGGAAACTCTCGCCATGCGTCTGCGCTCGCGCGAGAGCGCCAAGAGGTTTTCTGAGGAGGTCTTCAGCGAGGCTTGGTTGAAGCAGTTGGAGGGGCTTGTTGCGTTGGAGAGGGGTGCGGCGGAGGGGAAGAAGGAGAGGTAGTTGGGTTTATTTGCATGTGTGCATGAAGGGGAATGAAAAGATGATTAGAGATGAAGAATGAAGCAATTCAATGAACATATGTCAAGAACTCAGATGAAATCGTTGCCACGTCTTTGACTCTCGGAATTCGGGTTTGAGGGACTTTCTTGTTCCATGTTGAGATATCATCTGAATAAGAGACCCGAGAGAGACTGGGGGATATGATATTTGGTATGTTGGTTTTTTCTTTTCATTTCGTCTATCCCTAAACTTTTCTTTTCGTAGGCGTCGTACCCTTTCCTTTCATTCCCCAATGTAATCTCTCTACATATCAGCGCTCAACTTCGCCATCTGCAGCGCACCCTCAAACGTAGCATTACCACCAATAAACCCACTAGCATGCACGAAAACCGCACCCGGCACGCCCGAAACCTTACTCAGCTCCTCATCCCTGACACCCCTCCACGCCTCCGCCAGACCCTTCCTGTTCTCAAAACTGCCGGGCTCGAGGCTCACGGCACGAATGCGCCACTTGCTGTCCGGCTCGCCGTTCTCCGCGAAGAGAGCGTACAGCACGCTGCCCTTGGCGTTGTTCTCCTCTTCCAGAGCGTACAAGTGGTCCATCCAGGGCACGCCCTCGGGCTTCCAGGGGATGACGATGATGCGGCCCTGCGCGTCGTGCTGCGTGCGGTCGAGGAAGGCTTGCTTGACGACTTCGCGCGCGGGCAGCCACGAGGTGGACTTGTCGAGTAGCTCGGAGACGAACTGCTCGCCGACGAAGTGGCTGGCTTTCTGGAAGCGGGTGTCTTCCTCTTCCTGCGTTTTTTGCTTGGGCTCGGCGGCCGCGCCGGCGCTCACGCTGGCTTTGGCGGCGTTGCGGGGCTCGAGAGAGGCGTAGTTGAAGCGGTTCACGACGCCGGCCATGCTGAAGCCTTTGTCGGAGAAGCGCTTCTCGATGCCCGCGCTGCGGAGGGCGGCGGGGTCGTAGATGGGGATGCCGTTGTCGTTTGCGTCGAAGGCCTCGATGAAGTCGGCGTAGAGTTTGTTGTAGAGGAGGTCGTTGTTGGCGTCTGAGACGGCGAGTCCGGTCACGGCTTCGATGATGTCCTTGCCGTAGTGCATCCAGACGAGGCCGGCGCTGCTCAGCTTGGTGGCGCTGCCGGGGAAGACGGCGCTGAACTCGCGCTGGTGGTGGTCGTATCTCTTCGCCCCGTGGTCGTGCACGCCGCCGACGTCGCAGACGATGTCGCAGGTCTTCAGGACTTCGGCGTCGCGGGTGCGGATGAGCGAGCTGTTGGCGTATTGGGGGAGGAGGCGGAGGAGGTAGACGGCCAGAGCCTCGTCGGCGTGGAAGTGGCCGTTGTGAGTGCCGATGACGGGTGCTTTGGTGCCGTCTGCCATCTTGATGCGCTTAGCTTCGGGCTCGGACATGTGAGGGAGGATGGTGTTGTTGGAGGGGGACGAGTATGTGCGGCAGAAGAGAGATTTTGTTGTTGGTATAGGTTTGATGGAATTGAGGATGGAATGTCTAGACAATGAGTACAAGGAAATTCTAGAGCGAGCGATGCTGGTCGCGAAGATTGCTGGCCTCATGTATCCACCTTTCTTGTCGGCCTCGTCCAATGCCGCTGTTTTGCCCTGCCCAAAAACATCAAAGTATTTCTGGCGCCGCGGTCAGCAAAATGTCATGGAGGGAAAGTCAGGCGGGGCAGGCAGATATGTCGGCCTCAGGCAAGAAGCATGTGAAAGCGCCCTGCCGTGGTGTGAAGGAGACCTGGTGAGACGGAATCTCGAGCCGCAAGTGACTGGCTGGCGACATTTGCCTTGGCTGTGTCTTGTTGTTATCATCGCTATGCAGATATTATGCGTGGAACTGCAGATGTGATGCACGCTTCCGACCTACCGCGTGCAGACAACACAGACCTACATCTATAACCTGCTTGAATTTAAGAGAAAATTCCAACCTTTGCCCGCCCAACTAACATGATTGATGATATACCAGAAAATCAAGATAAGATCAGAGGTGATGAATCTAGACGTGTGCCAGGAAATCCTGCTTTCTGTTGGCGCGCCAGGCTTGCACGCGACACTTGACCTCTTGCGTGCTGTGATGTGTATGCCTGACCTGACCTACACACATCAGACGCAGCTTCAACAAGCACAGCAGATAATGATAATAATCTTCACCTTCCACACGCAATAATTTTCGTATATTCACTACTGTGTCCTACTGCCAAACAGCCTCGCACGTGCCCACCCAACCTGCACTCTATTCCGTACCGCAATAATTCACACCAGGCCCTGCCCCACCCGTCACGCTACTCTCAAGAAGTCAAGTCAAATCAAGTCAAGTCACCTTTCACCAGAGAAGGAGCGGTCAGCGGCACCACGCGAGAAATAACACCCACGCGACAACCTTGAGCTTCTTCTCCGTCTCTCGCTCGTTCACTCTCACCCCGTCCTACGCTCGCTCCCACCAAGGAAGCATCCTAAAAACGCTGGCTCGACCCAAACCTCACTGGCGCCCACGCGCCTGCTCCTACAAATCCTGAGATCGTCAACAACAACCACCCCTCCACTCCTCGCCCGAGACCCCGCCGAAGCATGATCCTCCGATTCCTGGGTAGCGCCCTGTTCCTGTTCGCTATCGTCTTCACCATCCCTCTCGCCTTCGATGTCGGCGGCCGCACCTGCGGGCTGGCCTTCAGCCTGTCCCTGGCCTCCTACTACTTCATCCTGAGCTGCATGCGCGTCGCGACACCTGACGAGTCAAGATGGAGGAAAGCCGGTGTTCGTTTCCTGGCCGGTCTGCAGACTATCGTCATACCCACTCTGCTCATCTGGAGTTTGAACAAGTTCAGCGTTGAAAACGGGGAGGAACCGAGCTGGGTTTCGAGGGCTATCTACAGTGCCACCAAGCCGCTCCAGCAGCACCCGACATTGAAAGACTGGGTGTTTGGTAGGGACGGTCTGCTGGAAATGACGACGCTCGGAGGATGGGACAAACTTCTCAGGTACTCGACACCTGTCTTCCAGCTGGTCGAAGGATTCTGCAGCTTGCTCGTGATCCAAGCTGCTGGCCAAGTCACTCGCTACCTTGTCAACGGCGAAGGCGGCGATGGCTGGATGATCGGCTTGCTCGTCTTGTCTGCGAGCATCTTCAGCAGCTCGTTTTACTTCATCTGGCGCATCACCACCTTCCCCGGCATCGACAGCCAAGACGCAATTCTGATCGGCATCGCCATAACCTGCGCCTTCTTCCTCTGCGCCTGGGGCATCGGCTCCGGTAGAGGCAACGTGGTCGAATCCTCCCTCCTCTTCGCCTACATCACCCTGTGCATCTACCAAATCTTCACCGACTACCAGCCCTCAGCAGACTCCACATCCACGCCCCTCCAACCCACAGCAGACGACTTCCCACCCCTCCCACCAATCCTCATGGCCTCCTACACCACCATGCTCCAAGCCCTCTCCACCCTCCCGACAGCCCTCCACTCCGCCTTCGGCTTCATCCTCGCCGCCCTGCGCACCATCACCCCCTCCGTAATAATCTCGCTCGCCTACCGCCTCGCCGTCCTCTACAGCGCGGCCCGCATCATCCCCGCGGCCCGCATCATCCCCGCGGTGCGCGAATCCGGCGCACGCGCCCTCTCCGAATCGCCCTCGCTCGAAGACAGCGACGGCGTCAGCGGCGCCATGGCTTTTCTGTCGTATTTCAGCCCGAGCATCTTGATCGCCGTTTACACGAGTCTGCTCATGCAGCACTTCGCTTCCGCTTCTGCCGATCACCCCGGCGAGTGGTGGACGACGCAGGGCGGGGAGGGGGGCGGAAATGCGTGGCGCTGGGCGAATTTGGCGGGCACGATGGCGCTGTATGCTGTGGAGCTTTATTTGGGGAAGGAGAGTGATGATGGGTTGCATTGGAAGATGGATTGAGTGTGGAGAGACAGTCCATTGGAGGAAAATGAGAGGTTTCAGTTTGAGGAAACCCAACAATACAGTATGGTTGATGCCACGCGGGCTGTAAAGGCAAGAAACGAGAATTCCGCGCTGCAAGGCGTGAACTCGCATCACCAGCAAGAGCTACACGAGGCTAAAGAACATGTCTTTCTCGCTCGCCCAGTTCCCCGCATCTTCAGTGCGCCAAATCATCCGCCCATTATTCTTACGACATAAGCGCAAGCCGCGAAATCACCACACGCGACTAGTGAGGAAAAGACCAGAGACCACAGAGAAAGATAGATTCGGATGGCAAAAGAGAATCTCTTCACCAACGTCAGTCCTGCCAGCAAGGAGCCCGCACTTGCTGGCGTGGTAGATTGCGATGAAATGGAAGGTAGGCGAGGAAGGACAGCAAGTACGCAGACTTCATTGTTTGTGGAGGAGAAACGTTTTGGGTGCGAGTGATCCGGATCATGCGTGCATGGAGGAGTGAGGATTGCCAGTGAGAAGAGGATTCGCGAATGGATGTGGGGATTGAGTTTCCCAAATGACTTTTGATTGTTTTCTTGTTTTCAGAATACCCAGAAGAAGACGAAGATGAGACGTGCTTTACAGAAAGAAGAAAGAGACTTTGAGAGAAACAAGTGAGCAGATTCCAACTATTAATTCTTTTCGAACTTTCCCATTACCACTCCTACCAATACTGTTCACATTATCAGAGCTACTTGGCATCCTCATACACGTAGTTCTAGAATCCCAATCCAGAATCAAGCGAAAGAACCTCCCAACCCCTGCATTACCTCATCTTACTTTCCCTCCCCAGACATGTCACCAGCCTACCAACACACATCCCCCCTCAAAGCTCTCCCCTCCACCACCCCGTCCCCTCTCCCACTCCCTCGCCCCCCGCCCCGCATGCGCCGCAGCTCTCGACCCCGCGAAAGCAGGCTCCGGCGCGAAATCCCTCATTTTCTCGGGAAAAAACTCCACCTCCCCACCGTTCGCGAACTCCCCACTCAGAACCTCGCGCAGCGGCTCAACAATGTCCGCGTGCGTGGCTGATTCGCCGTAGAGGAGGACGGAGTTGAGATGCGGTTTCGGCTTGGGCTCCTGTCGATTGCGGCTCGTTGGTGGGAGGGATGCTTCTCTCGCCACGCGACGGAGAGACGCGCGCAAGGTGCGAAAGCAGATCTCACCCACGAACTCGTCGGCGACGCCGCTCTCGCGGCACGCCGTGAGGAAATCGAGCCCGAGCCGCGGCGAACTCACGTAGCCCAGCGCTGAGGGGTAGCCGCATTCCTCTTCCCAGAGCAGAGCGGTTAGGGAGTCGTGGGTGAATTCTGCGGAGAAGATCAGATACGTCCCTCCTTCCGCTTCGTCGGCTGCGTAGTCCGCGAATTCGGGATGCCATGTGCAGGGGCTTGCGATTTCGAGGGCGGGGAGGAGGTGGTGGACGACGTGGCGGAGGCCGTAGGTGTGGATTCCCAGTTTGGAGAGGGCGGTGTGGACGTGTTGTTCGGTTTCGGTGGTGAGGGCTACGCCGCCGTAGACGGTCACGGCGGCGGAGTGGATTGGTGTTGAGAGGGTGAATTGTGCGGCGGAGAGGAGGGTTTGGAGGATGGGTTCGAGGGGGTTTGGTGGTGGGGGTGGGGGGAAGGGCCAGTAGGTGCAGAGGTGGGAGGGGAGGGGGCAGGAGATTGAGGGGAGGGTGGTGGCGGGCGGGTCTAGCCAGCGGGAAGGGTTTTGCATGTAGGTTTTGTAGAGGGGGGAGCCTTCGATTTTAGCGATGTCGATGTAGCTGTTGTTGCTGTTGGGGAGGAGGGCGCTTATGGTGCTGGGAGGTGGGGGTTAGTTGACTTGGGACTTGTAAACTGTGAGGACTGGTGAATTGGTTACGCATAGCCGCTTGAAAGATGAATTCCAACATTTGGCTCGTCATTGTAGGATGTTGCAACGCTTTGTTGGAGCAATAGCGAGAGTGCGAGGATGAACATGTGCTGCAATCGCATGAAAAATACCTAGGTAGCCACTGTCGGTCTGGTGAGTTGGAGAGCAAGAATGAAAGCCCAGCACTAATGATCCAGGTCGACGTTGATCCTATATCTATATGGTGTAGGTAAGGTGCCTATTTCACCGGTCATGCAAGAGTGAGGCGCTACGTGACTCAACCTCAAGGGAGATCCCAGTTGTCTACATCTAAGCGAGTTGGTTGATCACTCTTGTTGTCCAAAGCTGTTTTTGTAGGCAGCAAGCCTGCAGTATCAAGACGTGGCAGGTTCTCACAAACTACATGTATGTACATGTACATGTAGTTGGGATGGGATATTGAGGGATGAGGTGACGTCCAGCTTCGTATTGAAGTGTGAGGTGATTGGCCAAGACTTGCTTCATCTGCCAAAGATGTTCTTCATCCTACATGTGGGTAGACATCTGTATGTGCCTGTACGAGAGTTCATGCATATATGCAGGTCTGAATGCTCCGGACGATGCAGTTGTCGTTCGAACTCCAAAAGTCGCTATCACGTGTCAGCACCTCGACTTTCGAGACATCACATATACGTCATGTACATCGCGGCGATCTGCGGTCATTATTATCTCGATCCATTGGCATAGTCCACATGCACCATTGAGCTCATAGTGGTGAGTACAAGTATTTGTTCGCGCGTACTCAACAAGAGAAGTCTTTTGGACTTGACTTCACAAACCAGTCTTCATCAACACTCAACAATATCTCCTCTCAGTATCATCAAACAACGACCATGGCGGCAACACACCACTTTGATGCTTCCAAGCTGTTCGGCGTGGAGGGGTTTACCTGCGTCGTGACCGGTGGCGGCACTGGCATTGGCCTCATGGCTTCTCAGGCTCTCGCAGCAAACGGTGCCAAAGTCTACATTACTGGTCGCCGCACCGAAGCCCTTGAGAAGGCCGCGAAGTCACACGACCCCGACCACGGAGGTCAAATCATCCCTCTTGGCCCTTGCGATGTGAGGAAAAAGGAAGACCTCGACAGAATCGTGACAGACCTCCAGAGCAAAGAGAAGTACATCAACCTGCTCGTCTGCAACGCAGGCATTGCTGGCCCCAAAGCCGAGCCCGAGCACGACGACGCCGACGACTTGAAGAAGAAGCTGTGGGAGAACGAGAGCGTGGAAGAATGGAATGAGACCTTCAACACGGACGTCACCAGCGTCTACTTCACCACCGTCGCTTTCCTGCCTCTGCTGCAAGCCGCCATCGAGCCCAAGGGTCCTCTGCCTCGCTTTGCTTCCAGTGTCATCACCATCTCGTCCATGAGCGGTCTCATGCGACACGCACAAGGCCATTTCAGCTACAACGCTGCCAAGGGTGCGACAGTCCACTTGACCAAGCTCATGAGCGCTGAGTTCCAGCGTGCGTGGATCCGTGTCAACTCCATCGCACCGGGTTACTTCCCGTCAGAGATGACGGCGAAGAGCTCCGATGACAACCAGAAGAGCGAGCTGCCGGCAGAGAAGGTTCAGGAGAAGGGCCATGTGCCTGCCATGCGCGGTGGTCGTGACGAGGAGATGGGCATGACGGTGCTGTATCTCGCGAAGAACCAATACGTCAACGGCGAGATCATTGCAGTCGACGGTGGTGTGCTCAACTCTGTTGCTGGAAGATAAGGAAGAGAGATGGAAACAGACCTGTCACAAAAAGGACCCAGGACCGATCGTGATGGCTTCACATGATACATAAGCGCGGTGTGATAGAGCGTAAAGTGGACTCCGTGGATGAGTCCCGCCGCGGAGCATGGACTCGAAAGGACTCGCCGCCGAAAACGAACGCCGGGGCACGCCTAAGCGAGATTGTCAAAGTGGAGGGAAGAAGCCCACCGTGAGGGTCGTTTGCATGCAGTACGATGATCATGAATTAGCATAGCAGCGTATGTGATCGAATTTTGCCGTCAACCCATTGCATGTTGACACGCGTAAAGAATACCGGGAGGGACAAGGGAGTAGAGTGCAATAGAAACCCCGGTTCGTGGTGGAGTTGCGCAGGAATCGAGGCCGGCTGGTCAGGCCAATCAACGCCGGCCAACTCTGTGCCAGAACAAGCCACGGCAATTTCCATGAAGACCAGCCTTAGGATGCCTTAGGATCGATCCTTCGTGCTCATCTTTCTCCAAACGGCTCCACACAACTGGGGCCTCTGCGTGCCTTCGACCCCTTCACAGGCCCTCCTTCAGCATCCTTCAGGCGCCCAACATCCTTTCTTTGTCTCACCTCCCACTCAATCCTACAACGCCTTCTCGTGGCAATGCGCGCGCCGTGACAGTGACATGGCGCATCTCCCTCGCCATCGCCACGTGCTATCACCGTCCTCTCCATTCGAGCACAGCGCTTTCTAAACGAGGATCTTCAGTCATTCAATCATCAAATTTGGTAGCGGAACGGCTGCCAGACACACAGCTGCCTAATCTGCGGATATGACCGAATGCAGCACTGCATTGACGACGCCTGCAAATCCTTCGCGCAGAGGCAAGTCAAAGGTCAAGACGGGATGTCGTACCTGCAAGTAAGTCGCAATTGATGATTCTTTTGTCCATTTGGGTTATTTTGGCTTATCGTAGCAGGGCGAGAAAAGTCAAGTGCGACGAGCGTTTTCCGGCATGTAATCGCTGCATATCGACCGGCCGTGTATGCGATGGGTATGGCATCTGGGGTGGAGGTGGTAATAGTTATGGGGAGCGGTATGCGAAATCAAAGTCGCCGCCGGAGCAAAGCTCTACCGCTCTCCCAGCTCCTCAAGTGCGGCGGATTACTAATCGTCCTGGATTGCACAATTCTGGTGAACGCGCCTACTTCGACTGGTTCTTGAGCCAGAGTACCTCCAAACTGCCGGGTATCTTTGGATCTGGGTTTTGGGACACGCTGGTATTGCAAGCAGCTGCCACCGAGCCTGCCGTCCTACACGCCGTGCTCGCTTTGAGCTGTGCTCACAGGAGCTCGTCGATGATCGGATCGACCAAGAGCTTACCTGGCTCGCTTGGTCCTGATAGGCACGAGCAGTTCTGCTTGCGTCAGTATAGCTCTGCGATTGGCGGGCTCACGCCTCATTTCTCAAACAACAGCAAAGCATCTATCAGAGTGGCTCTCATCGCATGCATTATTTTCACGGCTCTGGAGTTTGTCCGCGGTCAATATCAGACGGCCAAAAATCACTTCCACATGGGCTTGAAACTACTTGCCCAGCTCAAGACCGTGTCTCGCGCAACGCATGAGCTGGATAATCCCGGCATAAGTAAAGCCGACCAGTCAATCGATGGTTGGCTGGCAGAGCAATTTGCCAGGCTCCATCTCCAGGCCAAACTCTTTGGACAAAGCCATTCAATACCCAGGGCCAAATTTTCCGAACGCAATCCAGTCCAACCTATTTTTTTCGTATCAACAAATCATGCAAGAAGATCTCTGGATCATCTCATCAGCGATGCCACTGCATTAGCGGAACGATATCAGGCACAGCGTACAGCATCAACAGAGCCGTGGAAACTGCTGCCCAGCCCGGAAACGCTCGAAGAACAATATCGTATCCAGCACGGTCTTGCAGCATGGCACAAAGCCTACGAAGCCTCCGTCTCCCGCGCCCCCGGGGCTAAGCAAGACGTAGCCACGCAAATGGGCTACAACATCCTGCACAGCTACTACCTCGTCGCGCGCATCACAGTCTCGACCTGCCTGCGCCTGGACGGCGAGATGGCATACGACGCATTCAACGACGACTTCCGAACCATCATGCGCAACTCCTTCAACCTGGGCGAAATCGTCTTCGCCCATGCCGCAGGCACCCCCTTCGAACACAACCCCGCCGTCCCGCCCATCGTCGCGGACATGGGCTGGATCACGCCCCTTTACTTCGTCGCCGTGAAATGTCGCGTCCACAAAGTCCGCTTCGAGGCCATCAGTTTCCTTTCATATGGAGACTGCAAGGAGGGTATTTGGGACGCCACCATCGCCGCAAAGGTCGCTACGGAACTCATGAGAATGGAGGAACAAGGCATTAACGAATGTCATGTCAAGGCGGACAATCCAGAAGACGGCATGCTGCCACCTGAGATCAATCGGGTGTTCGATATTGAGGTCGTCTTGCCTGAAGGGCCCAATTCGCAGCTGGGATTGGTTTGCAAGAGGAGGAAGGAGGATGGGTCTTGTGAGACTGTATCGAAATACTTCGATGCGCGGACGTGTCAGTGGGGTGCTAAGGGAGCAGGATGAGTTGGGGCCATCCTGCTATGATCGGGCTCTCTTTGTGAGCGTTCGCGCGAGAAGGTGTGAAAAATCGGAAGGCACGATGGAGGCTTCACCGGACACGCCCGCTTACCACACCGCTCCCAAAACCTCCAGCTTCTTACATACGCTGCCATACAACCTTTCTCATTGTTGTCCACGTCGGTTCATCATAATCTCATTACTGTCATCATCGCGTCGCCGCCATCATCATCACCACCATCACCACCAGCACTACCACCACACGACAGCACAATGGCACGCAGCACCAGCCCGCCAGCAGCGAAGAGGGTGAAGCGTGACGAGTGCCCACCGTGGAGCCGCCAGAATTACAACCGGTATATCGACCTGGCTATGATAATTGTCGGACAGACATGGGACGTGAGACGTACCGTCTACGCCACCCTAGAGGATAGAATGGATGCTATCAAGACAGTCTTGAAAAACAAACCATGCAAGCTGTTTACTGGTAACGCACGATTCCGCTCGTACAAACTCCTCAGGGATGGCCGGCACCCGAAGTTCCCTAAGCTCGCTCACTTTGCTCCTAATGGGTTACTGCGAGACCTTGCCGAGAGACATGAGATGGTACGTTACACCGATGGCCCTCTGGAAGTCCCAGAAACTGACACTTGCTGTAGAATTATGCCACCGAGGCCGCATTCGCTGCCGCCGAGGCCGCTGCTGTCACCTAGGCCGCTACTGTCATTGAGGTCGCTGCTGTCACCGCCAAAGCTATTGCTGTCTTCAGCGCGACGCAACAGTCGACAGGATCTCCTGATCGTAATGGCCGTGGTCAATACAACCAGACACAGACCCCACTTCGCTTTGGTGACCGCAATGAGACGCCGACACGCTTTGGTGAAGGCAACGGGACATCATCTCTCTTCTTTGGTGACGACAATGAGACTCCGCCTCACCCTGTTGGCGCCAATGGGACGTCGCAACATCTCGACAATGCGGAGCAGACACCACCACCAGCATCCCCCGAGCTCGCGACTGAGATGCGGAAGGGCAACAAGAGACAAATGAGGAGTTCAGTCAGTGGGAGAAGGACAAACTGAAAGAACTGCAAAGAGCGGGTATTCGGGATCGAGGCGGCCGGCCCCGTCCATATAGACCACCTCTTTGGAACCCGCGTTCCGCGGTCGACCTTCGTCGAGCCACTCTGGAAGAGTATATTCGAAGATTTGCTCGGCGGCCGAAGATATCCAGAGTCGTCGTCCTCAGAATACCGTCCCTCGCCTCTATCTCTCACAGAACACCTTCCTTTAGTGTACCCGAAGGTCGCCGTCCCTCCGCCTGAAATACGGCTGGAATCAGTGTACTCGCACCTAAACATTTCCGGACATGCAAGATGTGCAAGGTTGCACGGCAATATTTAGAGATTTTCTCTCGCCGCACATGAACATGTACAAGATGCCTGAACAGGTGCGATGGATCTGCATTCGGGGATGGGTCCGGTGTTTTATCTGAGGCGGACTAGTGGTCATAGACATACTCGTTATAACCTAGTGATCATTGCCCCCTCACACACTAGCCTCTATCCTTCAATCACTCCTCGGGTTGGTGCTGGTATTCCAATCAAATCGAATGAACGCACGAAGTGAAAGATAGAAAATCTCAGAACACGCCATACCCACCATCCATCTGCACCACACTCCCCACCATCCAATCGTTCTCGACAACAAACGCCACCGCCATCGCCACGTCCTCCGGCTTTCCAAACCGCCCGGCCGGATACAACGACAGCAAGTCGAGACTCTTCATCCACGCGTGCTCCTCGCCCTCCAGCGCGGCGACTTTCGCCCCGAGCTCGCCCACGATTTCCGTGGGAATGATGCCTGGTGCGAGGGCGTTGACATAGACGCCTTTGGGAGCGCACTCGATCGCTGCGGACCGCGTCATGCCCAGCACCGCGTGCTTGCTCGCCGAGTACGCTGAGCCGTATGGGCAGCCTTGCACGCCGTAGATGGAGGCTAGGTTGACGATGTGGCGTTTGCTACTGTCTTTTCCGTCGGCTCCCGGTTGCGTGCCGCTCGCCAGCATTAGCTTGATCTGCTCTTGCATGCTGAGGTAGAAACCTGTGACGTTCACGGCGAGGAGGGCATCGAGGTCGCTCTCTTGCACTTCGTGCGTGCGGGCAATGGGTCCGAGGACGCCGGCAGCGTTGACGGCGATGTCGAGACGGCCGCCGTGCTCTTGCTGGACTCGGGCGTGCAGGTCGCGGATCGACTGGCGGTCTGAGAGATCTACAGGGATGAAAGAGGCGTTGCCGCCGCCGGAGCGGATGGCGGCGACGACTTCGTCGCCTTTGCTGGTGTTGCGGCCGGCGACGATGACGGTGCAGTCTTTCTGGGCGAGGAGTGACGCGGTCGCGCGGCCGAGGCCGCCGGTGCCGCCGATGATGAGGGCGATTTTGGACATGTTTCAAGGAGGTCAATTCGGGATGGGATGTCTGATTTATTTAATTTACAAGAGTGTTTGCTGTGTCTCTTTGCGAGTGTACGGTCAGCTGAGGAGGCCTCTTATGTATTGCATACTACTGCTGAACGCATCCTTCCTGCGGCTGAATCTTGAGATCCTTCCATTATGAAGCATGTAATCGGTCGATGCGAGCTGATGTCTGTCTTGTTGATCTTGTCAGCACTAGATCAAACGACATTCTAGCTATTGATTGGCGATTTGAATTATCTCGCAAGGAAATGGAAGCGAGATAGTTCTGAATCGATCAAAAGATGGCATTGCAATTGGTCTTGATGTCACTGACACAATCCCATGGGTGATATGTTGTTCTTGGGACACATGTAGAATGTGTTTTTGATGGCTTTAATTCCTCGCTTCTTGTGTGACGTTGGAGGTTGGCTCGAGCTTGGTGGGGAACGAAGACAGAACCCCTCCATTTGTCGCGCGAAGCCGACTGGCGATATGACTCCAGCCAAAGAAATTGTGAGTTGAAGACACTACGTCTACACACTCCAAATACTCCCTTCACTACATTGAATCCTACCACTTTCACTAAGGATACGCTCTTGAACCACATACGCAAAACACTTCAGCCGACAGCACAAGCATTCCCTCCTCGCCAATTGCGGCGCACCACCGCTACCCATCATCATGGCCGGTTTCAAGAAAGAGATCCTCCCCGAAGAGGGCAAAAACAACATCCTGATTACCTCCGCTCTCCCATATGTCAACAATGTACCCCATCTGGGTAACGTGATTGGCAGTGTTCTTTCCGCAGACGTCTTCTCGCGTTACTGCAAGGCCCGTGGCTACCCTACCCTCTTTGTGTGCGGCACGGACGAGTACGGCACTGCCACCGAGACCAAGGCAATCGAGGAGGGCGTCACTCCTGAACAGCTCTGTGATAAGTACAACAAGCTGCACAAGGAAGTTTACGACTGGTTCGAGATCGATTTCGACCACTTCGGTCGCACTCCCACCCAGCAGCAGACCGACATTGCCCAGGACATCTTCACCAAGCTCAACCAGAACGGATACCTCGAGGAGCGGGAAACGACCCAGCCTTACTGCGAAAGCCACAAGGGTTTCTTGGCTGACCGCTTTGTCGAGGGCGAGTGCCCACTTTGCGCCTACCCCGATGCTAGAGGAGACCAGTGCGACAAGTGCGGTCACCTTCTCGAACCTCTGGACTTGAAGAACCCGAAATGCAAACTTGACGGCGCGACTCCCGAAGCGAGAAAGACGAAGCATGTCTTCATCCTCTTGGATAAGCTGCAGGATGCGGTCGCACAGTGGTCCGAGAAGAGCAGCGTAGAGGGCGGATGGAGCGAGAACGGCATCAACATTACCAAGTCATGGATCAAGGAGGGCCTCAAGCCTCGTGGTATTACAAGAGATCTGAAGTGGGGTACTGCTGTCCCCCTGCCCGGATACGACGACAAGGTGCTGTACGTCTGGTTCGACGCTTGCATTGGCTACGTCTCAATCACTGCCACATACACCGAGCACTGGGAACAGTGGTGGCGCAACCCTGAGCAGGTCAAGCTCTACCAGTTCATGGGTAAGGACAACGTTCCTTTCCATACTGTCGTTTTCCCTAGCTCTCAAATTGGTACTGGTGACAAGTGGACCATGTGCAACCACCTGTCGACCACTGAATACCTGAACTATGAGAAGGGCAAGTTCAGCAAGAGCCGTGGTGTTGGCGTTTTCGGCACCAGTGCCAAGGAGACTGGCATTGCCGCTGATGTCTGGCGTTACTTCCTTCTCCTCAGAAGACCGGAGACCAGCGACACCGAATTCGAATGGGATGGCTTCATCGCCGCAAACAACAATGAGCTTGTTGCCAACTTCGGAAACTTCGTCAACCGCATTCTCAAGTACGTCAACTCGGCCAACTACGACTCCGTCGTTCCTACGCCGCCTACCCTCGACAAGAACAGTGACCTCTACAAGGGACTCGAGCAGCACAAGACGGACGTCAACAACAAACTCAAGGAGTACAGAGACTCGTTCGAAGGCGTCCACCTCAAGCAAGCTCTCATCAACGCCCGCGAGCTCTCTTCGCTCGGCAACCGCCTCCTCCAGGAGAACAAGCTGGACAACAACCTCTTCGCCAACGAGCGCGAGCGCTGCGATGCCGTCGTGCACCTCGCCGTCAACCACGTGCACCTCCTCGCCTCCGCCATCGCTCCCTACCTCCCCGCCACGACCCGCGCCATCCTCTCCCAGCTGCAGAGCGAGCTGCTCATCATCCCCGACACCTGGGAGGCCAACTCCATCCAGGGCGGTCACAAGATCGGCAAGGCAGCTCACTTGTTCAAGACCATCAAGCCGGAGAAGGAGAAGGAGTGGCGCGAGCTTTTCGGTGGCGCCGAGTTGCAGAAGCAGAAGGCCGAAAAGGAGGCCAAGGCTGCTGCTCGCAAGGCTGACAAGGAGCGCAAGAAGGCCAAGAGGGCTGCTGAAAAGGCCGCAGAGAAGGGCGAGGCGACTGTCGAGGCTGCTGAGAAGGGTGGTGTGCAGTCTGACCCCAAGGCTGGTGACGCCGTTGAGGAGGTCACCAAAGGTACTGAGCAGGTGACGCTTCAGACTAGCTAGAGAGTCTGTGGTTTGATGACGTGATGTTGTAGGAACACGGTATTGCTGGGTTGATTGAGCGCGGCGTTGGTGGGTGGTAGGGTGATTATTAGGTGCGTGATAAACGCCTCCCGTTAAAAACGGGACCAGTCGATACATGCTTGGCTATATGACGGGAAGATTACAAAAAACGAAGTTCAAAGAGGACGAGGAATTCAGACGACAGACGATGGAGATATCGCTTCACGTTAAAAAGAGAAAAGAGGAGTAAAAGGGAACGAAACAAAACAATTTCAACACATCTGCCAATATTTTAGCTATCATATCCCCTTACTCGAATCTCAACATTTTTACCAACTAAATCCAGCCTTAACCCCATCACACTTCCAAAACACAATCCACTATCTCCTGCACCCTCACCAAAAACCCCTCCACCTCTTCCATCTCATGATAAGCCTCATTAAACGCCGCACTCAATCTGAGCTCGCCCCTAAAAGTCCCCAGAAAAGCTCCCAACCCACTCCCCAACTCCTCCCCCGTGACCCAAGGGTCCTGCACGCTCAGCAATCCGTGGCGCGCAGCGATAATCTCATCGACACGACCCATGCTGGAAATTGACACGGAGGGTGTAGAATTCGCTTCTGGGATGGGAGGTGGTTCCGACGATGTCCAGTCTTTCAGACGGGGGTCTTTGGGCGTCGCCATGGTGAAGTAGTGCGGTACTAGGGGTGGGTGGGAAGCGTCGTTACGGAGGGAAGAGTAGTACGCTTTCACTTGCGGCGCGAGGCGGGTGAAGTCTTCCTTGTCTGAGGAGGGGGTGCGGGGGCCGGGGACGTCCAGGTCAAGACCGAGGTGCGCGCCGGATGTGGAGTGGTAGACTGCCGCGGCGTGGGAAGGGGTGTTGTATGGTGGAGAGCAGTGGGCACGCTCGTTGATTAGGCAGTAGTTTATGTAGCGCTTTCGGGTTGGGGAGAGTTCGGATTCGGGGACAGGGGGTTGCACGTCGCGCACGGCCATGGCGATTGCGGTGTGGTAGGCGTGGGTTATGCTGAGGGAGAGGGCGCGGCAGGCGTTGAGGATTGAGGCGGTTTTCTCCGCGGTCAGGGTCGTTGACACGCGTTGATGTTTGCCCGGAGCGGAGTGGGGGGTGTTGAAGGGCATGGAGAGGATGGGGAGGCCTTTGCTCAGAGCGGCGTTGGAGGCGGTGATTTCTTCTATGCGGGCCAGTTGGGAGGGGGAGATGGCTTTCGGTAGGTTGGCGGCGATGCGGAAGGAGGGGGAGAGGTTCTCGTGTTCTTTCCCTAGAGTGGGTTTTTGGTAGGGCTCAGTTTGAGATAGGAAGGCGGATGCGTGCTCCAGGAGGTTGTTGAAGAGGAGGAGGGTGCCGATGCCGTCGATGATGTCGTGGGGAGCTCGTAGGACTAGGTCTCGTCGAACGATCTGCCTTGCTACACCATCGACGAGGGACTCGGATGTCTTTAGAACGAAGAGTGTCGGAAGTTTTGGGACTGGAGGATCAGAGTTGCACCATTCGAGGCCTGTTCTGTCCGTAAATACGGGACGGAACGTGCTTTCAAGCCAGGTGTCAAGGTTTTTCTCCTTCTCGGCTTGTGTCTCTCCAGCTTCGTACACTTTGCGTGGCTGCTTGCCGTTGTATTCGATCCAAGAGGCTATCGTTGGATGATCAAGACGAAGTGCCGTCCAGGCTTGTCGAAGCGCATTTTCCAGGGCACGTTCACAGGCATCTAGGTGCTGATCTGGCGGTAGGTCCATAGAGATGGAAACGTGTCCCATGATAGCGAAGAAGTGACGGCCAGTGGCAGAGAACTGTCGATCCAGGGTGAGGTAGAACTCTTCTATCTCATCGACATCCCTTTCCCAACGGCCAGGCTGGACTTCTGTCCAAGCAAACCTGTCAATGGAACCCATATTGGAGAGAAATTGCCAGGCGACTTCCGGATGAGTGATTAAAGCATGTCAGTACACGGCCAAGGACGCATTGATATAGACCTCCGACATGTGTTGATAGCTCGCTATCGTGCCATCACATGTCACAGATTGAATGAGTCCGCAAACACGGGCCGACGTACCTGAGGATCTGGAGTCTGTGAGGTCGATTAAAACAAACAGTGTCACAAGATGTCACCGCTGATGTATCCCATGTAGACACGGTCAGGATTTTGCCTGTAAGTGTTATATACCAATTGTACAGCACCATGAATGGTTGCTTGACCGGCCAAGCCCGACATATCCACAAAATACCACGTGGAGCACCAATGATGCGGTTTGCTCTCAAAGGCGAACTGCCCCGCCATCATTGCCCTCTATTTCTCCGCGTTGATAATCGGACTCATGTAGCCGATACCAGTCTTTTATAATTGCTGATCAGGAACGCTGTACCACAATATTGTCAGCTAAGTTACACAGAGAATACACAAGATACTTAGGTACTGTGAGCGCGGATGCTCGGCTATGCATATCCCTCGATCATACGACAAAACTCCTTATCGATGTCGATCATCGTGGCGTAAAGACGTCTTGGAGACGGCGGATGGCATTAACGCTTGACATCGCCGGTATCGCCCAAATTCGTTATTGCGATGAGAGGAGAAGAAGTCGTGGAGTCGGGTTCTGCCGCAACGAGTTGTCGGCGACTGCTTGATGCGGATTATTTGCGTCTTTTTCAAAATGTAAGAGAAGCGGTTCATCCAATGGAGCGATGCCGTACATCGGGAGCCCACATTCGAAAAGATCACCCGTCTGGTGAGAATAAACTGTGGACCATACGAAATATGATAAGTCTTCGTCCGTCACACATTGTTGCCATTTCATGAAGACGAAATACGAGAAGTTTTCGAGGTTTATCAAGAGCCAGTGATCGACTTCTTTCAGCTCGCTTAGCAGACCTCATCACCACAAGGAAATGGCGACAACATGACCTTTGTGAAAATGCGGGGATCGAACGCATTCTTTGTCAGATTTCTGCCCAGCATCTTCCACGCGAGATGCTGCCAATCGATATTAGACCCTTCAATCAAAGAACACGAGGGCGGAGTTGGCGGAGTTTGCTGGATCTGCAGTGCGACGTCGACGGCTTGACGGCGCGTCTGCCCGACAGATTGCAGTCTATTAACCGGAGAATCCTTAGCCGCATTGAAAAGCGTAACGCAGCAGCGATGGCCAAGTGGGTAGGAAGCTGACCTCCATACCAATTCAGTTGCTCACCCGACAGCCTCGATCCATGGTTACATTGACTATACCGGCGAAATGCCGGCAATTATCCCATGTGGCTGGTCAGAGACATATTAACCACGCCATCTAGTAGATGATGCCATGGTACCTTGCAGCATAGTCAGCGACTGTCAGCAGTGGCATCATCCATGCAAAGCCTTCCTCGGAAGAGCTGTGATGGCAAGCAAGATTCAGGATCCGATGCTCGTGTCCTGGATATTAACCCATTACCCCATTTGCTCCCCATGTGTAAGAATGGGGAATTAGTGGAGCGTCATATTGACCGCAACATGCACTCCTCTTTCTCAAGCGAATGCCGAGCCGGTCGTAGATCCGCAGCGATGAAGGTAGTGCGCGAGAACAGAGACTGTTTCTGAACTTAAGTATCAGCACTGCAGCCACCACCGACATTCTTGTAAGAGAGTAAGCTTTGACATCTTGACCAAATTCTAAATCCAGAAGGGAAGATTGTTACAAACATGCTTCTCCCACTTGCATGTCTCGTCGGCGGGGCGTTGGCGCAGTTTGGAAACCATGGAGCACCGGCACGCTGTTGGAAAGTCCTTAGAGAACCGACAATATGCTGACTATCTCAGTTTCCTGATGTCACCTACCCGGACGCCATCTCTCCGAACCCCAATACCGTCGCTGGGGCACAGTCGAACCAGGACTCACCACCAAAGTATCCCAGCCCGTGGGGAAGCGGTGCAGGTGAATGGGAAGAAGCCTACAAGAAGGCCATCGACGTGGTGAAGCAGTTGACCCTCGAAGAGAAGGTGAACCTGACTACAGGTGAGCTACTGACATCACAATGGATTAAGCAATCGCTTATCTAGATAGGCTCTGGTTGGCAACAGGAACAATGCGTTGGCCAGACGGGTGGCGTTCCTCGCTTAGGCATTAGAGGCCAATGCCTTCAGGACTCTCCTGTTGGTGTGAGATACACTGAGTGAGCCACCGGGAGAATGCAATCACAGCAGTGTGGCATTATGCTGACGACTTGAGAACAGTTTGATTTCTATCTTCCCTGCCGGCATCAACGTTGGAGCGACATGGGACAAGCGCTTAGCATATGAGCGTGGCAAGGCCATGGGCTACGAGAGCCGTGATAAGGGTGTCACCGTTCAGCTCGGTCCAGTTGCGGGAGGATTAGGAAGGGTGAGTATATCTGTCAAGCGTAGAGGCACTACATGTCACTTATATGAATCATAGTCTCCCGAAGGCGGGCGCAACTGGGAAGGAACTAGTCCTGATCCATACCTCACTGGCAAGCTCTTCGCAGCCTCGATCCGAGGCATCCAAAGCACTGGAGTGCAAGCATGCGCTAAGCACTACGTTGGCAATGAACAAGAACACTTTAGACAGACCCCGGAGTCTCGCGACTATGGCTTTAACATCTCGGAGCCTGGATCCTCCAACATCGATGACCAAACACTGCACGAAGTCTACGCCTGGCCATTCGCGGACGCCGTGAAAGCTGGAGTTGCATCGGTAATGTGCAGCTACAACTTAGTCAACAATTCCCAAGCATGTCAGAACAGCTACCTTCTGAACTATGTCCTGAAAGAGGAGCTTGGCTTCCAGGGATATGTCCTGTCGGATTGGCAGGCGACTGCTGCGGGCGTCCCAGCTGTGCTTGCTGGGTTGGACATGACCATGGCAGGTGACATCCGATTCGGCGATGGCGACAGTTACTTTGGCCCGAACTTGACCATCGCGGTCCTCAACGGTACTGTGCCTCAATGGCGCCTAGACGACATGGTCGTCCGCGTCCTCGCAGGTTGGTATCTTGTGGACGGCAATGACGAGATTGATCTACCGAACTTTCAGTCTTGGACTCCTTACACCAGCGGAGCCGTTCATGCGCATGTTGGACCCACTTGGGGTACTGGAGTCGTCAACCAACACGTTGACGTGCGTCAAAAGCACGGAGAGCTCATCCGCCACATCGGAGCTGCCTCGACCGTCCTGCTCAAGAACACCAAGGGCGCCCTACCTCTCACCAACAAGGAGAAGCTCACGGCTGTCATTGGCGAGGACGCTGGCTCTAATCCTCTGGGTCCCAATGGCTGCAGAAACCATGGATGTGACGTTGGCACCCTTGGTGTCGGCTGGGGCAGTGGTCAGGGCAATTTCCCGTACCTTATCAGCCCCGACGCGGCTCTCCAACACGAGGTTACTTCTCGCTACGGATCTTACGAGTCGATCACCAACAACAGCGCTTTCACCCAGATCGATCTCTTGGCCAAGCGTGTCACGGAGGTGGCAGGTGTTTGTCTTGTCTTCGCGAACGCTGACTCCGGAGAGGGCTTCATCAATGTTGAGGGCAACATAGGTGACCGTAAAAACTTGACTCTTTGGCAGGGCGCGGATGAAATGATTAGGAACGTCTCTGCTAGCTGCAACAACACCGTGCTGGTTCTTCATACCGTCGGAGCTGTGGAGATCGATGAGTACAAGGACAACGAGAACATCACTGCAATCCTGTGGGCTGGTCTACCAGGTGAGAAGCGTACGGCCAGGAATGTCTTTGAATATCATACTAACAGCCCCTAGGCGAACAATCCGGCAACGCAATTGCAGACGTTCTCTACGGCCGCGTCAATCCCGGTGCCAAACTACCTTTTACCATCGGTAAGGAGCGCTCCGACTACGGCACCGACGTCCTCTACACCCCCAATCAAGACGTCCCTCAATTCAACTTCGAGGAAGGCGTCTTCATCGACTACCGAACCTTTGATCACCGCAACATCACCCCAGTTTACGAATTCGGCTTCGGCCTCAGCTACACCACGTTCGAGTACTCCGACCTGAACGTGGAGAAACTCGACGCCGCGCCCTACAAACCCAACTCCGGCTCATCAGGCCCAGCCCCCACCTACGGTACGATCGATAACCGCACATCCTCGCACACGTTCCCAGAAGACATCACCCGCATCCCACTCTACATCTACCCCTGGCTCAACAGCACCAGCCTGAACGAATCCTACGGCGCGCCCGGCTACGGCGACAACTCATTCATCCCGCCAGGCGCTCGCGACGGCTCTAAATTCAACTACCCGCCCGCCTCTGGCCCCAACGGCGGCAATCCGGGCCTGTGGGAGGATTTCTACCGCGTTACAATCAAGCTTACCAACACCGGCGATGTTGCTGGCGATGAGGTGCCGCAGCTTTACGTCTCGCTTGGCGGGCCTTACGATCCCAAGGTTGTGCTGCGTGGCTTCGAGCGCATACATGTCAAGTCTGGTGAGACGGTGGAGGTGGCTTTTGATTTGCAGAGGAGGGACGTGTCAAGTTGGAGCACGGACAAGCAGGATTGGGTGGTTACCGACTATACGAAGACGGTTTATGTTGGTAGCTCTTCGAGGAAGTTGCACCTTTCTGCTGAACTGAAGTGAGTAGTGGATGGATTCAGAGACGTGACGTGAGAATAGACTTGGAGACATTCAACTCAGGATTATCATGATCAAGCCTCTCAATCTTGGGCCAGCCTCTCATATGCTCGTATCGACCGCACTAGGCGATTCTGAGAAGTCATGAGCAACAGAAATAGACGACAAATCGATCACGCCTCTTGAATATAGTCTTGCTTCCAGTATATATGCTCGTTTCAATCACACTAGCAGCTTTTGAGAAACGAGCCACAGAGACAATCGACAAATCGATCACGTATCCTAAACATGGCCTTGCTTTCGATGTAAATGCTGGTATCAATCGCGCTAGCAGCTTGTAAGAAGCTGTCAACCAAGGAGATCATCGATAAATCGATCAAGTCTCAGACGTGGTCTTGCTTCCGATATGCTCCTATCAATCGCACTAGCAGTTTCTGAGAACCAATGAGCCACAGAGAGAAACAGCGAATCGATCAAGTTTCTCAAACATGGTGTTGTTTTCGATATGCTCGTATCACTTGCCCTAGCAACTTCTGAGAAGCCATGAACCACGGAGACCATCGACAAGTCGATCAAGTCGATCAAGTCCCTCAAATATAGTCTTGCTTTCGATATGCTCGTGTTAGCCGCCCTAGTGGCTTCTGAGAACCCATGAGCCGCGGAGATCTGTAACGAATCGATCGCGTCTCTCAAACATAGTCCTGCTTTCGATATGCTTGTATCAGGTAGCCTAGCTCGCCTTTGGGTATCACTGCGTGATAGAGATAAACGACAAATCAACCAAGTCTCCTAAATATGGTCTTGCTTTCGATGTGCTTGTTTCAAGTAGCCCAGTTCGCTTTTCGTAATCCTTGCACAACGAAAACACACGTTTGGTTACCGAGAAAACCAGTGCTGAAGAGAAGAACATCAGTCTGATTACGAATTAGAAAAGGTTTCTTAAGATTATGTTCCAACAGATAAGCCCTGGTTGTCCCGGTTTCCCTGATCGTCTAATATTCGTATCCTCCATAAAAGCAAAAGCGGTCCGCCCAACCTCCCGAGCAAATCTCACGAATGCCCAGCCCATTTCGGCTCTTTATCCCTTCGTTTCCAACTCAAATCGCCCATCACAAAAGAATCCTCTTCGTGTGAGTAGCGCGTCATATTATTGCCCTCGTTTCGAATCGGCGACCACGTCGGCTTGGCTTCCATGGGCGACCTGTCGATGGCGTTGAGGGACTCGGTCGACTCGGTCGAGTCTTGCTCGTAGGTGACGCTCAGATCTCGCACGACCGTGATGTCTTTGTGAGCAGTAGCGCTGCGGTGGTGATTGCTGGTCCTTGTGCCTGTGCCAGTGCCGAGGCTTTTGTTCGGGTTGGGGGTTGTCTCTCGCGTTATACGTGATGCATTGCTGCCGCCTAGATAGCGGCGGAAGAAGACTCGGAGGGAGGGTGCGGAGGCGCATATGATTCCTGCTTGTAGCTCGAATTGGGCCCAGACGAAAAGGTTGAAGGCCGCTCTTGTGAGATCGTGGGCTTTGCTGGTTTCTGTGATTGGACGTCAGTGGTTGCTTTTGGAGGCGATACAAGATCGACTCACGGATTAGCCAGTAGGTTCGTACGCCACTGGCGGCTACGACGACGAGACCGAGGGAGAAGATTCCGAAGAGGGCGATCTTTTGTCTCTTGGGAACTGATGATAGTTGCCAGGTCAGAATGCATGGTAGTGCCACGGCGTAGACATCGCTGATTGCTGCGCACACGCCAGCCATGGTGTTGATGACTGAAGTATCCATGCAGGTGTAGTCCGCGGTCAAAGCGTATTTGAAGTCGAAGGCCATCCAGTAAGCCTCAGTGGGAGTGCAATTGACCAAAAGTATGATGCAGAACACCACGGTGTATGCGATGGTGAAGGCGATTGCGAACCAAATAAGCCATTTGTATCGTCGAGAATACGTCCCGCCCACAAGACGGCGGTAGAATAGGAGGATAGACACTTTGGTACAACCACCACAGACCAGAAACGAGAATTCACCTAGCCACATGCAGAGAACGAGGCTTGTTCTTTTCTCAGGAGGTACATCCCAGACATGAAGGGACCCTCCCCATTCCGTGTAAAGCATCGTGACTACCGTGAACCACAAACCAGCGAGCCAGCCTGGTAGAAGAATTGCCTTTGGTAAGTCACAGGTCAGCTTAGCACAACGTCTTCTCCTATCTGTTTCATGTTTTCTTACATCGTCTAATCCCAGTCTTCCTGCATGGCCCCGAACGCGAAGCCAGCATCTCATCCCAAACAGAAGAGTGGCGGAGATGAACCAGATGCTCGAATATGCCGGCATCCATGTCAGGCGATCTGGATTCTCATAGTTTGGAGTCGGCCATTTCGATATGTCCTCAGGCGAGAGGTGGGCAATGTTCGACATGTCAAGCTTCTTAGGATCAGTATGGTAAGTCCTAGTCCTCGCAAGTTCCAGAGTGTAAACTCATTAAGAGTGAACTGCTCCGGCGCGATGAGATCGAAACCCACGTGTCCAGTCGAACGCCCTGATCACCCTCCTCTCCGTCGTCACGTCTCAGGATCAGCCGTGTCAAACCTTTAAGTCTAGGAGCTACAAAAAGGATCGTAGCGCAAGTGCCAACCTTCCAAGAATCGTCTGCATGCCATTGGGCCCAGGGCCCAAGGGAACATGTGTTTCGCACTGGACCCGGCCGACGATGAGGGCTTCGTACCATACTTGGGGGCCAACAACATGGTTTGCTCGAGCTTTTTGAGACTACCTCGGGACATAGCGCCCCCACCACGAATGAGCCCGCCCGGCAAAAGCTGAAGATCAGTGGAGGATCAGTCAACTTGGGGAGCGCCAGTCCAGACTAAAGTCGTTCGCTAGTCATGTCCTGTGCATCTGTAGCGCAAGTATGAAGTCCCTCAGATTAAGAGTCGGGAATGCCAAGAGGCAAAACCCTATCTTCACAGACACGTGACAGGAACCACGGCATAGAAAGTATATGCATCAGGCACCCAGACCCTGTCCGCCTGCTCGCCAAAGTCTACGCGAGCTCAGGTTGTTCGCGTTGCTGCTCTCCTGTCTAACCGAGCTCCCGGAGATACTACCGGAAGCGTTGAGTGAGAAAATGGTAATGCTATCCTGGAGATTTGGTCTTACAGCAATCTCCACAGTCTCAAAAAAACGGACTTTCCTGCACTGCTTGCGGGGCAATTGAAGGTTCGAGTCTGGAGACTGTTGAGAGGCTGGCTGTCAGGCTGAGAAGTGTCGTGAGTTCGTATTTCGCAAACCCTCCTGTGCCTGTAGGCCCGTTCCCTGTGATGCGGCAAACGTTTTTGGCGATCATTATCACATTGCAGATTTCGAGATGTGCTCATGCGATGATTGGCACCCGAAGCAACTACATGTACCGGCATAACCGTGCTGCGTGACTCAGTTCCTCTAGCCTTCGCAATAATCGTGGTAAGGCGTCCAAGGCTTCATGATTAGGGAAAGCCTGATTTTGTTCAGACCGTCATGCCACTAGGTGAGGTAGACATGCACAGACTTCCTTTGCAACAACTCCTTCAAGCAGAGTCGTCTCTTCATTAGTTTCCTTTTTCTTGAGAAGCGACTTCATCATTCGACAAAACGAAAAAGGTCCATTAGACGGTCTGTGACGATTTGTCGGTCCGCTGAGCACAGCCCGGGTTCCCCGACTCAAGGATTCCTAGACGCCCGCGACATCGGAATACGACTGCTTGGGCCGAACTGCCCTCTTCCGAAGAACCCGAACGTTCTCCAACTACCAATTTATTACACTTTCTGATGATGCCAAAGCGTCTCGAACACCGTCAATAGATCTACAAGGATTGTCTTCCTTCATCTCCAACTAGAATGATCCCACCCAGGGTCTGATCCCACGACCCCAGAGTGTTCTCTCACCCAAGCCTGCACGTCGTTGCACCGTGCTAACCATATCGAACCCTCTCTACGCTTCTCGGCCAAATGTGCAATTACCGCCTCAAAAGCTTGCAGTCGTTCTGATGACGCGTTGAGGAACGGATGGAAAAGAATGGACAGATAGCCGCCGGACGAAATAGCAGCGCCAATCTGTTCGATCATCCGCTCGGTCAAACTCCGTTCTGACTGAGTTTGTTCAGACTCGCCTTTCATCTTGCGTAGACCGGAGAATGTTTCCATGTAGTAGTATGCGTCAACCGTAGTCCATCTGAAGGGAAGTACCACTATTGAGTCTTTGTCATCTCGCAAAGGGACTATCGCAGCTTCGTGACCAGCAGGGCTGATATATCCAAGGCCATACTCCCTTGCGAGTGAGACAATGTCAGTATTCCATCTTTGGCATCGTTCTTCTCTGATGCTCGACGCTCACCTGCACAAATTCAGAGTTCTCTCTCCATGGATAATGCCACCAGGCGGCCGAAAGCCTTTGTACATGGTAGCACCTCCGCTCGGTGCTCCTTCGCCTGTGAGACTCCCTAGGCCCTCTACACCAAAACTGCGATCAAAATTGGCCCGTTCTGCATCTTCATCCTTCAGCTTACTCCACGCTTCATGACGCCAGGCATGCCAGCCAACCTCGTGGTCTTTGGCTATCTCCTGAATCGCATCTGCGTAGACACCAAAGTTCCATGCTTCTACGAAGTAGGTGGCGGAGATGTCATATTTGGCTAGAATGGCCAGAAATTTGGGAAGAACTTCTTTGACGGAGTAGTGGTTCCCAATGGGCTCTGATTGAGGCCAGAGATTCCTGTCGAGATCAGCTGCCTCGCCCATGTTATCGATGGTCAGGGCTATAGCTGCCCGTGCTCCGTTTGGCCACTGTGAAGAAGTGCTCGCGGCTTCTGAGGACATCTTGTAGGATGATACTCTCGGATGGATGCTATGCTCTCTATTCTTGAAAACAATTGTGAAAACAAAACCCAAAGCCCAAGCTAGCCAGTACCGGGTGGCGATGTCTGGTCAAGTACGCTTAAGCCATATTGTTCGGCGAGCCTGAGGAAACTCGAGAGCCAAAGTTGTAGGCAATTGCCGGAATTTGATGAGCTTTGATGGGGTTCCTCGGCCAGATGTCCAGCTGCACAGATGTTTCCCAGCTAACGGCTATCCTCAGGTGTGGTGAGGGCTTTCGCCGAGGAGAGAGATACCGCGGCATCTGGCGCGGCGTGGCTGAGGCTTCGCTGGAAGTTTGTCGGACATCTTGGTATGCCGTCACGCGCCACCAAAAAATCTCTTTCTACTCCTACTACAATCGTGGAAGATAGTACCTTAGGAGAAGTGTGTTCTATTAGAGATAGCTTAAAGTATTGGAAAGCTATCTCACGTTTCTCTCTACCATTTTATACCTTTGATGTATGAGGTAGTAGCTCAAGAGAAAAGCACTCCATGGGAGATAGCTTCGCGTGGTCGGCAATTCGAAATCAGACATACTTCACTTCCATGACTTCAACAAGGGAAAGAGCGATCACGCGCTAAGTCTAATAAGGCAAGAGCCGAGGCTGAGATGCCGAGGTCGTGCGTGTTTGGCAGCGTCATGTCCGATGCCCTTTAATATGTCCAACATCCGTATTCTCATCCTCTTCATCCCCATACGTAGGTATTGCCATTACCGTTCTTCATATCATCAATCCTCATACTTTTCTTCTTTCTATTATCTGGCAAGGAAAATCACAAAAATGGCTCCCGTCCCTCAATGGGTCCGCGACCTGAAGGTCCCCTCCACCTCACAAGGCACCGAACTTCTCAAGCAAGAAAGAGCCAAGTCGAACGTCGACGTTGACGGTCTGTCCGCATATCTCTTCACAAAAGCTGGATTGGAGAAGAAGCATGGGATTCTCAAGATTCTCGAATCCGAGAAGATCTTCGACAAGTCGCAGAATTACTTCGCCGGCCGCATCGACCGCTTCGAGACGGCGCTCGCTCGCGCGAAGAAGCTGAGGGAATTGGAGGTGAAATATGGCTGGGAGATGCAGGAGAAGGCAATCGCCAATGAGCTCATTTCCGAGCCTGGCCCTTACGGTCTGCATGAGAGCATGTTCTTGATCACCCTGAGGGATCAGGGCAGCCCGGAACAACACGAGAAGTTCCTGAAGCCTGCACAGGCATACAAGTACATTGGCTGCTATGCGCAGACCGAGTTGGGTCACGGCTCAAATGTCAGGGGATTGGAGACAACCGCGACATGGAACTCAGAAGACAAGACTTTTACCATCCACTCTCCTCACCTCACGGCTTCGAAGTGGTGGATTGGCTCTCTTGGCCGTACCGCCAACCATGCCGTGGTGATGGCCCAACTCATCATGAACGGTAAATCTATGGGCCCGCACCCCTTCGTTGTTCAGATCCGCGACCTGCAGACGCACCAGCCTCTTGAGAACATTCACATTGGAGACATTGGCCCTAAGTTCGGTTACAACACTATGGACAACGGTTTCCTGCTCTTCAACCACGTGAAGGTCCCTCATATCAGCATGCTTTCACGCTTTTCCTCCATTGACCCGAAAACGAACCGCTACATGAGACCCGCGTCGCCGGCGCTTGTCTACGGCACTCTGACTTGGGTCCGCTCAAACATTGTCATGCAGGCAGGTGGCGTTCTCGCTCGTGGTGTTACCATCGCCACTCGCTATTGTTCTGTGCGCAAGCAGTTCCAGGACCGTGATGCTCCCGAGTGGGAGCGTGGCGAGAACCAGGTCCTCAACTACACTATGGTGCAGATTCGCCTTCTGCCCCTCCTTGCTGCCACCTATGCTCTCCACTTCACCGGCAAGGGCATGATGGCTCTCTACAACGCAAACCAGAAGAAGATCGCCGCCGATGCTGGCAAGGCTGGCAGCCAGAGCGGCCGCGGCGCCGGTCCCGAAGAGACCAACTCGAGCTCCGACCTCCTCGCCGACCTGCACGCCACGTCCTGCGGTCTCAAATCCCTCGCCTCCTACACCGCCGTGGAAGGACTCGAAATGTGTCGTCGCGCCTGCGGAGGCCACGGCTACTCCTCCTTCTCCGGCATTGGCCCCTGGTACTCTGACTACCTGCCAACAGCGACTTGGGAAGGCGACAACTACATGCTCACGCAGCAAGTGGCGCGCTACCTCCTCAAAACCGCCCGCTCCGTCCTTAAAGGCAACGAACCCACCAACGACACAATGTCGATCCTCGCCAACTTCCTCTCGCGCCAAGACCAAGGCGCTGCCTTTGACGTGCTCGGCAACGACGCCGACCTTGTCAGCGCCTTCGCCTGGCGCTCCGCTTTCCTCACCTTCGAAGCCCTCCGCCACCGCGACGAGCAGAAGCGCGCGTGGAACAGCCTTCTCGTCGACTTCTACCGCCTTAGCCGCGCGCACAGCCAGTACATGGTGGTCAAGAACTTCTACGAAACGCTGCAATCGCCCTCCTCTTCCTCCGAACTCGACCCCGAGACTCTCGCCGTTATGCACAAGCTCTTCCGCCTCTATGCGCTGCACACTCTGGAGCAAGAAGCAAGCGAATTCTACACTTCGAGCGCGGTCACCGTAAGACAAATCCAGCTCGCGCGCACGAGCTCCGTCATGAAATTGCTCGAGGAAGTCAGGCCGCATGCCGTTCGCTTGGTGGACGCGTGGGATTTCCCCGATTGGCAGTTGGATTCTTCACTGGGCAGGAAGGATGGCAAGGTTTATGAGGATATGTTCTACAGGGCCAGTGAGCTCAATCCGTTGAATGATATTACCGTCGATCCGTACCCGGAGAGTGCGACTCTCTTTAAGAATAGGGAGCCGAAGAGTAAATTGTAGAAAGATAAGAAGGGGATAGGCTCACGCCTGGTTTGGGTAGATGGATGAGGTTTGCTGGATTTTCCTGCGCGTAAAGCGAATAGAATGAAGGAGGATTTGTCGTTTCTCACATTACAGTTCTTTGATTCTCCAGTATATGTAGATTGTACTTTCAGATTTTTTATCTCAGGAGTATCCGTTCACGAATTCAAATGCATGCTCATAGCAAGAATATCAAGGTTCTGGCATGGCGAACGGCGATGGCGGCACCAAGCTGAATCCGGGACTTTCGATCTCAGTGCTGGGAAATGTAGCGGTTGATAGTACCTCATGGTGAAGATCATGCATCTGGGTCGGTGTAACGTGCGGCGCAAGTGTGGAAGGAGCGCGGGTTGGCGACTGCCCAAAATGGGCGAAACACTAAATCGACTTCATCTCATGGACATACTAATAGCATATTTTCAGTACTCACCTCCTAATATATAACCACACATCAATTCATCGTTTCATCGCATATCCACCATTGTTCTCATCAACTCCGAACGATTAAAAGTAATTCTCGTATAAATTCTCATCGAGATAGATACTAGGAACAATCATCCAGTACAGAGGAGTTTGGACGTCGGGGCTCTGGGCTGGGAAGAGCTAGACGATTTCTTTGATCGTCGAGGGTATGTAGATTGCACTTTTCCAATTTCATTCCAGGGGCACCCATTCACTAAATACTTGATGCTTGATTTGCCACATGACATTTCTCTCGATCCTACATGCTATGATTCGTGAATTTGATCCTTCCCTCCTGCACCCGTGGCTGCTGAGCCCCCGCCTGCTCTCCCCTGCGTATTCAGAACGAAAGAAAACAAAGAAGAAGGAATACTTACGCAACCTCCTTCGCCTGCAAATCCACATCCTCAACACGATAATGATCCGCAACAATCCTGTAGAGATAGCTAGGCGCATGAGCACCCAAATTGGTGATGTAAAGATCGACAAGGTCGGCTTCAACATGGTCAAAGATGGGGTTGACGACATCAACGCCGTCCATGAACTCGCCGTCCTGGAATGGCACGACCTTTCCGGGGTCGCCGAACTCGATCAGCTCGTCCGTGTCGAAGGGGTAGACGGGGGAGAGTTTGTAGACGCCCGAGAGGACAACGACAGGGACGCGGTGGGCGCGCGCGGCGCGTGCGATGGTCGCTGAGCCGGCGGCGGCGATCAGGCTGCCGTTTGCGAGGACGGTGTGCGGCGCGAGGATGACCTTGTTGATTCGGGACATGAGTGCGAAAACGGCCGAGTCTGGGATCACGATCACGGTGATGCCCATGGCGGTGAGCGGCTTCCAGCGCTCGTCTGCGTCGAGGGAGTCGGAGTCGGTGTCGGCTTTGCGACCGCCGTTGACGATCGTGGCGTGCGTGGCGAGGTGGTCGTTAGGGTAGGCTTCGGCGTGAACGACGGTGAATTTGCGCTTGCGAGCGGCGGTGGCGAGGAATTTCTGCACGGTCTGAGAGGAGGTGTGCGTGAGGATGATCTCGTTGCTGTGGATGTGGTCGAGTGCGGACTCGGCGATTTGGGAGTCGACGACTTCGAGCTCGTCGATCAGCTCTTTGATGCCGTCGATCACTTCGGCTTTGATGTCGAGCTTGTTGCTGTCTGCGGCGATTTCTTTTTGGCGGAGCGCGGATTTGCCAACAGGTGACTGGGTGCCTGCGGGTGGTGTCCCTGCTGGGGAGGCGCCTTGAGGGGTGTGGAAGAGACCGAAGAGAGAGGTGACTTGAGCGGGTCCTTGTCCAGCGTACGATGGTGAGGCTGAGCCCAAAGGAGGTCTTTGTTCGACGGTGTCCTGTGAGAAGGGAGTGGTATCGCCACTTGACATCGCACGTGGCAACGTATCATGCGGCAGAGCGGCGCCTTGATGCAACGGACTAAAGCTGGACATGGTGGAGGAGATACCAGGTCTTTGTGCGGAGGCCTTCGGGCCTGTAGGAGAAGTTGGCGAGGCGGCAGAGACATCGCTGGTGGAAGACTGATCTTGGTCTTCCTCGGCGACTTCACGAATGACACCTAGAATGCGGCGGACAATATTGCCCACAGCCATTTCTCTAGGCTGAGCCGCCACCAGTCGCCGGCCAACATTTCGGATGCGAGAAATCAGGGCCTGCGCGTCCCTGGTGCGCTCTCCGGCTACAACACGCAGCAGAAGTTGAGTAGTTGCGAGAGCACATGGTCTCGAGTTTCTGATTTGACGGCGCTGCAGGAGTGAGATGAACAGCTCGATTGAAGTTTCAATGTCCTTGGATTTGAGGGTTTTCAGAAATGTCGAAAGGGAGGGCGTCTGCCCGGGTACGTTGGAGGGCATCCTCTTTTAGTGTCGAAACCGAAGCCGGTAGATCGCTTATAAAGTGAGGTGTTGCAGGATGTGTTGTCGCCAATCGCGGCTATATGCTGTTTTGGAGAGGTTCGTCGACGCTCTGACTCAAGGCCGAGGCTTGAGGAATTTTGAGGCGACCTGGTTTTGGTGGTGCACAGGAGTCGCGCAGTGCGAAAGGGGGAGTCCAGAGGATGGCAGGTACTCAATGAATGATGGGAAGTGAACAAGAGCAGTGACACTGCGAATTTCTTGTGCGCTTCTTGTTCTGTAGAATGATGATTGTTCTGGAGCGAGGGGCGAATAATATCAACGACGATGCAGCAATAGTTCATATGATTGTGTCGCGCATACACCCACGCTAGCCTGGATTTAGCGTCGTCCGGCTCGCATCTGCTCTCAGCCAGCTGCATCTCGTTTCACCCCACGTTGGTTCACTTCCATCTCGTCTACAGCTACAACACATCTCCCTCCAACTCTCCCTCTCTCACATACCACTCTCGCCACCTTCTCCTCCCCTCTCCCTGTTGTCTCCCACGCAGTACTCACCGGCGACTACACCTTGCGAGGCTCGCCAATCCCACGCGCCGGCGCAACCTCCTCTAGCCACAGCGCTCGGCCTTCTGCTCGGGCCATCTTACATCTGCCTACAACATCACCCCGAGACATAGTCATTCGCTTTCGTCCTTCCTGCTTCATGGCATTTTCAGCGAGATGAACAGCCTCAACATTCTGTCGGGGCTGACCACCACCCCGCCCTCCACTCCTCCCAGATCGCGCACCGGAAGCTCGGCAAATGTCGAGGCCCTGCCCTCTTCGCGCCGCAACCACGATGCATCCAACTTCGACTCCCTCTCAGAAAAGCTAGGCCATATTAAATCAGAAGATTTTGCAAACCAGCAAAGTGCCGAACACATCCCCTTGGACGAAAACACTCCGCTACTGAGCGAAGATGGTTCCGAGAAGCCCAAGCCAAGCGGAGGCTGGCGGATACACAGACGCATAGCCGATGCTGTCCTTTACAGTGTCAAAGTTGTGTACAACACCATCACCGCGCCTGGTCGCTATGTCATTGCATGTTTCTACGACGAAAACGGAGGTTTCTCTGCTCTCCTCCCAATTAAGAATCTCAAAAATCTAATGTCGCGAAAGCGTCGGTTGGAGTCTGCCGCAGCTGTAGGCTTGGACTCGTCACAGTTGCAGGAGACTCGCGAGGAAAAAGCACAACGAAGAACCTCACATCAGCGATCACCTTCCGTCGATACCGTTTCATCCGTTTCCACCTATGCAACATCCGATACCGAGAATGAACTTGACAGGCGGGAAGATAGCCCGGCGAGGCACACGCGCTCTAAAACCGCGGCCGCAGCTGCATTAGAGAAGGACGAAATCAAACCCCAGAACAAAAGCATTCGCATCAAGTTACACAATGAGGAAGCATTGATGAAACGCAAGGCGCAAAAAGCACAGTTGAGGAGTCGCGCTAATAACGAGGACGTGGAGAAGGTTGCATCCTCTTTGAAATCGCCATCCTCTGGCACTACGACCAAGATGACGCGCTACCCGCGTACGCCTGCTCCTCCTCGTCCTTTGATCCCGCGTCGCCAACCGTCCTACGCTATGTCACACTCTACTGAGGCGCCCAAGAAGACTCTCATCATCGATCTAGACGAAACCCTCATCCACTCAATGGCAAAAGGCGGCCGGATGTCCACAGGTCACATGGTAGAAGTGCGACTCGGTGGACCCGTTTCTTCTTCCGGTGTCAGTCTTGGCCCTGGCGTGCCGATCTTGTACTACGTTCATGAACGTCCCGGTTGCCACGAGTTTCTGCGTAAGGTCTGCAAATGGTACAATTTGATTGTGTTTACCGCGTCTGTGCAAGAGTATGCAGACCCAGTGATTGACTGGCTGGAGCGAGAACGAAAGTACTTCTCCGGAAGATACTACCGTCAACACTGCACTTTTCGAAACGGCGCGTATATCAAGGACCTGGCGCAGGTTGAGCCTGACCTCAGCCGAGTCATGATTCTCGACAACTCGCCCATGTCCTACATTTTCCACGAAGGTATGCTTTGAAATGATCACCAGTACCAAAAGATCATCCCACTGACACTACACCAGACAACGCCATCCCCATCGAAGGCTGGATCAGCGATCCCACCGACCACGAACTCCTGCACCTCGTCCCCCTCTTCGAAGGATTGCAATATGTCACAGACGTTCGAGCGTTACTCGCTTTACGGCAAGGACAAGCACAGCAAGCATAGCGTTTTCTGAGGCAAAGGTTCGCCTGCCGAAATACATCTATCTCTCTTCTGGGGATTCATAGCGAAGGCGCAACGGCGTTTTTTGTTCTATTCACTATATTGACCATGCACGTGTCTTGCATTAATCCACTCTGTACCATAGTACATCTTTCGCAAGTCCAAGCAAATCGTTGCCCATTCATTCCATCCATCATTTGATCGCAATTCTTTCCCGCAGCGTCACGACTTCATTCTTGAGAGAGCTAACTTGGACGATAACAGCACTACAGGACTGGAGATGTTAGGCTAATTGGCCACGTCTCTTGTTATATAGGTAGGTGTTTGGGATCACTATGCCCGGTGATACTAGCACCAAAAACCCGGATGTGATACACTGTTTTAACACGTCTCTCTATAGATTGGCTAGCATCAAGACAACTATGCACGCTCGCACTAGCATCATGAACACAGAATTGCTACAATTGGAGGACATCTGTCTCAATGGCACTCAATCTCAGATTTCTCAACCCCATCAATCCAACATAGAATTGCGACTCCGAATTTCTTTCCGAAGACAAAAAGGCTGACCTCCTTTTACACCTCAGCGCCTCCCTCAATCCTCACTCCAGCAATCCGGCCCTCGAGAAACTCCGTCGCCATATCCCCCAGCGGCATCCACTCAACTCCTTCATGCGAATTGACCCACTGGATGAATCTGCCGAAACTTCGTCAGCCATCAATCCCTCCAACCCAGAAAGAAAACCTTGCGCGACTCACCTCTCATGCATCCGAACCACATGCCCCTTCCCACTAACCTGCGGATGCACACTCACAGGAAACACAAAACTGTCATACTCCCCATACGCAAACTCAAACTGCTCCCTCCAACTCCTCTCCAGACTCTCCACATCCACATACCCCTGCGTGCCCGGCCTGCCGGGACTAGGTTGCAAAGGCGGCCAGTCGTCCAAATGCCAGTTTGCTGGAATCTCCACAACATTCGAAGCCTTCACAGCACTCATGGGCCGCATCCAACTCTCCGCCGGCTTCGACACGTCAGTGGAAACGTACGTGGACTGCGAAATGTCCGGCGCGAAGTAAGGCTGCACGTCATGGTGCATCAGACTATGATCGTACACGATCCCCGCGGCGCTGAGCTGCGCAATCGTCTCCCGCGACGTCTTCCACGCCGGCGCCGTGTAGCCCTTGGGCCTCGTGCCCGTAAAAGCCTCCAAAACCTCAATACTCCGATCAAGCACGGCTTGCTGCTGCTCCGCGCTCAGATGCGAGGGGAATTCGTGCGTGTACCCGTGCAGGCCTAGTTCGTGGCCTGCATCGCGCACGCGGGCGATTTGGGAGGGGAAGGACTCGAGGGTGTGGCCGGGGACGAAGAAGGTCGCTTTTATGTTGTGGCGCGCGAAGAGGGTGAGGAGGCGTGAGAGGCCGGTCGTTGCGCCGAAGATGCCGCGGGATATGTCGGTTGGGTTGGCGGGGGTGTTGTCGGTGGTGTTGAGGTAGCCGGAGACGGCGTCGATGTCGACTGTTTATATTGAAAGAGAACGGGTGAGTTGGTGGCGAGGCGAAGCGAGACGGGGAGAGTAGGGGAAGAGGACGCACCGCCGTAGCCGACCAGGACTCGTTTCTTGCCCATTGAATTTGAGGGAGGATATTTCGTATAGTCCGTCCTCTCTGGTGAAACGATCGCGAAGACGACTGAGTTTCAAGTCGAAGAGTTAAAGACGAACGACAATTGTAATTGATCTTTGATGTATAAATAGATTTACAACACCTCTTTCCCCGCTTGATCGTCACAGATTCGCAGGATAGCTGGTTGATACAACTATCACAACCGATCCCAATCGTCGGCCGACCTCTATGATCTTATCATGCGTGTGGAACCTGTAGCCGCAGCTGACTCCTTCGCTGTAGAACGTAGTCTGTTTGGAACGAGTGATCCTCTAACAACATGCTATAGAATGATGTTGCATCGGTATTGCGAATCAACGGCGCATGAGTTATCACTGCTTTTGTATTGGTAAATTTTCCAGCGATCGTTGAATCCTACTGCCATTGCGTGCTATGCTCTACATCACAGCATACGCGGGCAGCGACCTCGGTCGGCCAACAACGCCCCGCTTTCCTTCGCCTATCAACCATTCGTCGTCTTGGAAGATTAGATGTCCACCCGCAGGATGCGAGTCAATGACTTCAGTTGATAACCATCATTTCTAGGATTATAGTGGGAAAGCAAAGCGAAGCCTTCCAAGTTCAACAATTCACACACCACTGGAAAAGATATGCGCACTTTCGAGTACCACAACAAAACGGGGCAGGGCATGTTGCGAGTCGATTGCTCTGGGACCCCCCGGGAGGTACGGATATGCAACGATTCGGAATGACACAAACCAGAGCACAACGACTCACAAAGAAATCCATAGATCGGACTCCAACACGGCTCCAAAGCGAAGCTTCACATTTCACGAACCATCAGTTTCTACGCGGGTCTCTTCCAACAAACGGCGAAGAAAGATTGGCCTCATGTGCAAGAATTAGCCATGGCTTTCGAGCCTTCGATCCGCAAGAAGTGGCCGGCATATCTTGAGGAAATGCAGGGCACGTCTACTTCATTTACCTTCTTCCCAAGCATTGCAAGGATCGCGACTATCACCAACGCTGACTAACATGCCACAGGAATCGCCGACGGCGCCGAGGTGGAATTATCAGACATCATCGCGATCAATGTCCGTACCGAAATCAACTTCGGCCTCTTCAGCGACGGCTGCACGGCGCTATCATGGCGAACCGACCGCGCCAGCTACCTCGCGCAGAACTGGGACTGGATGGGCGCGCAGAAAGAGAACCTCATCGCCATGACGATCCGGCAGGCGGGCAAACCGACTATCAAAATGATCACGGAGGCGGGTCTTATTGGAAAAATCGGCCTTAACTCAGCAGGCGTGGGCGTGTGTCTCAACGCGATCAAGGTCCTTGGAATGGATGCTGAGAGAATGCCGTGCCATTTGGGCTTGAGGATGGTGCTTGAGAGTGAGTCTCGAGAGCAGGCGGTGCGCATTCTGGAGAGGTATGGTGTGGCTAGTTCGTGCCATATGCTCGTTGCGGATGCGAGTGGTGGGGTGGGGTTGGAGTGGAGTTCGAAGGATTTGAGGAAGGTTGATATGAATGCTTCGAGGCAGGTCTTTCATACGAATCATTATCTTGTGAAGCATCAGGAGGGTGTTATTGATACTGTTTGGTTGAAAGATAGCTTGGTGAGGATTGTGAGGGTCGAGGAGCTTTGCGGGAAGCTTGGAGATTCGCCTGATTCTGAGGATATTGCGAGTGTCTTCAAAGATGAGAAGGGCTTGCCGACTGCGATTTGTCGTGATGAGAGGGATGGGAATGCTACAGGGACGTTGTTCAATATTGTCATAGAATTGGAAGGGAGGAGGGCGGCGGTGACTTTGGGACGGCCTGTTGAGCCGGAAGAGTATTTTGAGCTGGCCTTTTGAGCTAATGGAGCCGGTTTTCTAGACTTCCAGATATTCTTTTACCTGGCGACCTCACTGGCAAACTGGTTGTAGTGGTATTGACAAGTTGTAAAGCTAGTCGATCTTGGCGCTTACGAGCGCGAAATGCTCGATACACAGCATGTGGCGCTGGAGTCTTGGACCGAGACGTCAAGAGTCGTATAAGTATTCAGAAGGTGATGGCCCAAGGAGATGGCTGGCGTATGATATATGTTGCCCACATTTTGCAGAGCATCGGCGCAGACGAATTTACGCAGGCTTGAGGAATGCGGACATTCTCCGCTGTGGACGCGGCTAATGTCTCAGAGTGTAACCAGTATGCTTCACATCGACATCCATTTTTAAAGCATTTTCGCGGACCCCTTAACGGTTCTATTCTGATATCTTCCCTTGAAACGGAGCAGAGATCTTTCGGGATCTATTTTTGACAATCAGATATATTGCAGTACCTCCATACCGCGATGGTGGGGTTTTCATGGTGAATCCATGTTGTTGCACCTTCTACTCCTTCGAACAGGGGCTCCCTCGGCAGAATGGGGCTGGCGTGTCGCAAGGCTGGGAGACGACCCGCTAAACGCCAGTCTGTCTCGTCGAACTTCACACCTCTCACCATCCGCGCCTCCTGTAGGCCTGCCGTTCGACCTGACTGAGACTGTCTCAGATGCAGTTGTGCATCTCATTATTTCCATCGCAACGTCTTCGAAGCGCGATGCATCGCTTCTGATGCGATGTCGCCTTCACCCCCTCCCCTGTCCATATAGCGATTGACATGCGGACGCGCTGCTTTGTTGAATGTTCTGACGTTACGGTGAGTGTCTGACGATGGATCCCTGCTGCGCGTCATGGTCTGATCGCTTCCTCCAGCCATAACAGCGGTGCCCGGATTGCTGTCCTTGACGCTGTGCTGAAGGCGAATATGCGACCAATAGAGCGCTGCATTGAAGGCGAAGAAACCCAACTGGTGGAGCCCAGGCCCTGCGTGCTGTTTCATCAAGTACACCAAGTACCTAATGTAGGAACATTGACCGCGATAACACCAAGAAAAGTACAGTGCATGTCACTGGCGCGCTTGGTTCACCACACATTCCTCTGAAGTGCTGTCCGAGCGTTTGGGAGCCACCATACAACCACCTCAGTTGAAGCCAGCGCACCGACCGCGGCCACAACGCCCATGGGCGCCGTTGATTCTCCCCTTGATCTCACTCACTGCCCTCGCTCGGTCCGTTATGCCTAGTCTTGATCTGACTGACTATCCGTACTTCCCAGTAACTGCCATCGGCGCCGAGTGACGGCATTGCGCCCCCTCAAGCACACCCAACCCAGCCTTCACTGGGCTATCCAGGAGACATGTGCTCTGTGCAATAAGTATCCTGCCTAATCTTGTTTCTCTTTTTTCATCACCGCCACCGTTTTCCTCACACTCACTCAATTTCAGCGGTTTAATTTGTTCTGCCTCTGCCTCAATCACTCTCTTTTGAAGCACAGATCGTTCACCTAATCTGTTCACCCGTTGAACAATCTCACACCCCACGATGGGCTTCAGAACGTCCACACTCACTCGCACAGCATTGGCACTCGCAGTGTCTAATTGGCCTTCTTCAGCCCTCGCCGCCTCCCGTGCAGACTATATTGGCCATGCCGTGAACGCATCAGATGTCCTCAACCAACAATGGTATGATCGCGATAACGGTCAATGGCAAGGACTTTGGTGGAACTCAGCAAACGCCCTTACAGCACTCGCCGACCTCGCTTCCATCGATTGGGATCAATACGGCTCGACAGCCAGCTGGTATTTCCAGAACACATTCGACGCAGCCAAGCGCGACAACGGCGGCGTTTGGACAAACCACTACTACGATGACGGCGGCTGGTGGGCCATGGCCTGGATCCGAGCTTACGATCTGACAAACGACCAAAAGTACCTGGACGCCGCCAAGGACATCTACATAGACTACC